>JAFIRS010004824.1:0-73501 GCA_018342105.1 Gonioctena quinquepunctata
TTTTTAATTTTATAAAAAATTCCATAATGCATTGTCACGGGAACCATGAACACTTGCCAAATTTCACGTTAATCGAAAAACTAGAAGTGGGTCAAATTCAACTTGTAAGATATGATTACAGGTGAAAGTAAATAAAGGCTTGTAAAAATTAAGTAATTTTTTGTGAATGTCTAAGAGAAAATAACTACTTCCCCGGCTAAAGCCAAGCTGGACATTGAACTACATCTGATAGATATTTTGAGTTAGGGTCCTTTGAAAATATCTATCAGATGTAGTTCAATGTCCAGCGTGGATTTAGCCGGGAAAGTAGTTGTTTTCTATTGGATATTCAAAAAAAATTCATTTTTATCGTGGATTTTTCAATTTTAAGAACAATTTTTCTAGTCAATAGAGAATGTTTCCCTTTCAAAGAATTACTTCACTAAAGGATATTCCCTTAACTGGGTTTACAAAATGTGTGTTTCTGTTATAGGATTTCAGGTGGAGGTAATACATATCTAGTATTACCTCCACCTGCAAATACACTTGGTTTGGTAAACCCAGTTTAGTGAAAATATTAAGGAAGTGGCGTATTTTATTTGCTTTAATATGGAATTTTCATCAAGGAACGGGTTGCATATTTTTTTTTAATAATTCTGGTATTTAAAAAAATAGAGAAACTCACGTGTAAACGTAGTTCACAAGTTCCAAAAACTGGGCATTCAAATCATTGTCGTCTTGGAAATGTTTTTCAGCGTATGCAATCATTTACAGGTAAAATTGACTTCGCTAAGCTAAGCCTGATTCAGGTCCGACGTTCTTACATTTCATCCATTCTTCCAACATCTGAAAAACGTCAACTTTTCATCGTCCATAGATCGAAATATTTCGAAAATAATTACCCTCTAATGGCTTTCATCACTTTTATATCTTTAGTTTTCTCGATCAGTCCCACTAATATGGCGCGGGAACGTTTTACGCATTTCCAGCCCATGCGGACCGAGTCTTCACCAGATCAAACTCAGAATGAGCAACTCACTGGTCAAAGCGGTGTTGTCGGTCGGCGTAGGTTGGAGGTGCTCCTTGGCCAACCTGTTAAAACTCTCATGAGCGGCGTGATAAGCAAGTCAATGTAAGAATGGTTGTTGCACAAGCGCCTTGAGGATCATCACCGTGCCAAAGAGGCTGGAAGGGTTCTCTTCTTCTCGCTGCTGGAGTCCTCGAATATCACCTGAATAATTAAAAGAATTAGAAACGATTGTTACAGCTTCAATTCACCATTTCTGATACCTTTCCTACTGTGGAATACAAGATATCCAGTTCTTCATACTTGCAGCTCAGACGTGTTGGTTCTTTCCATCGGGAACAAAGTGAAGAGTTTCGTCAGGAGATTGTGGACCAGTTTTATGATCCTGCTATTGTTCGAGGTTATACATGCACCGATACCCCTCTGCAAAGGTTTAAAACTTGCCAGGATCTGTTCCTTGTTGAATACCGCCAACAGGTAGGTCAAGAGTTCCAGAGCAGTACATATGTTGGCGATATTCGGATTGGGCGCCTCGATGGTCATCAAGATTTTGTCGAAGAATGCCAGCTTCAAATCGACAGGTTGCGGCCAGATGTCCGGTTTGAGGGCTGTTTTCAAAAGAATGACGCAACGTCTAGAAAGAACCTCTCCAGGACTATTTCCACTGGGTTGGCTGGATTTACGGATGTAGGCTCATTCACACAGAAATCATCAATAAATAAATTAACTATTGACAATACGCTACAATAGATACACAACTGACAGAAAGTCACTTCAGGAAAAAGCGTCTGATTCATCAAAGGTACATGAAATTTCATTGTGCATGCATATACCTTTATTTCAGAGATTAAATTATAATTACCTTTTATAACAAATTACAGTGGTTAAAAATTAAAAAAAAAACTTTATTTGTTAAATTGTCATGACCACACACAACACATCACAATCAAAAATCAATTGTAAGATTCTTGCAAGCGCCTCTAGCGGTTGATTTGAAAACTGTATGTTTTCTAATTGCATGTGAATGAATTGTCACAATATTGGTCAAGAGGTAAGGCTGGCAAAATCAGTGAAACTGAGTGGTGTAACTAAACTACACTAAAAATGAGTGTCTCTTTTTTTAATACAATACGGCATATACAGGGTGTTTCTTAATAACATGCTAATATTTTTGAGAAAAAACTTCATATGAAGATATGTCCTAAAGGTCTTAACTTTTGAACAAGAGGGTGCTAAAGTTTTAAGAATTTTTTTTTGTTTATGATAACTTTGGCATGACCCTAGATATTTTTGTGAAACATAGTACACATCTTCTATGCAGCAACCCTGAACGGCTAGAGCCACCGACATTTATACAGAATAGGTGAGAATAGAACGGGGGGGAACGTGAGGTCTCCTCAGTTTCGGAGCATGCACCTTCCTGTATCGAGAGACCAAACAAACTCTATACATATAAACATTTATTATAAAATATATGAAAATTAACAAATTAGCTTCAAAGTATTGACAACTCATGAGTGATCCAGTATAATTTAAATACCAAAAGTCGGCCACAGTATTGATCTTTCATAAACAATTATGGTAGGCACCGGCTGTACTTATTCACTAGACTTTTTTATTTCTAAGTTATCAGCAATAACAATCACAAGAGGCATACGATAACTCGAAATCAAAACATTGTATCTATACAGAAATATAGGAATACTAACCGAGACCTACCCTTAAATTTCGTTAATTGTAAATGTGCAAGTAAATATACAATTAATTCACACCTGAGAACTTAAGAACCAACATCGCAAAAATATTTCTCAACGGCGTTATGAATGACTAGGTGAGAATAGAACGGGGGTACGTGAGGTCTCCTCAGTTTCGGAGCATGCACCTTCCTGTAACGAGAGGCCACACTGAAGAGCAGTTGAGAAATCGCATCATAGATTCTTGCGAAACTATTAGAAACAGTCCGGCATTTTCCAAATGGTACTCGAATGAATACGTTTATTTTAGGAAATCCTAAAATACATACATAATAATATACAGTAATAATAATAATACATATATCTCTAACATAATGCTGTTAAAAATAACAAAATATAAAAATTAAAATTAAAGCAAAACAGATTTAAATAACTTAGATTACACCTCTACTAACAATTTGGAACATAATCATAATAAATGTTAATAATTAAGTCCATTGTTATTCTGCATCATTCAACTTTACCTACGATATGTTGTTTGTTTTAATATAATTATTTAGTTTAGACTTAAATATATACAAACTTTTGCTTTGTTTTATGTCTTTAGACAGCATTAAATTGATTTAATCCTTTGTGAGTTCATGACAAAAGAGCAAGAGGCATGTATATTTGCAGGAGGTTTACATTTTGAACATCTGATTTAATTCATTTGTTTATGTGTTCAGGGCAATTTTGTGTTAGCATTTGTCGTACCCCATACCTATAGTCAAGTAATATCTACCACTCACGCACAAATATCGCACCAACAGAGCAATGCCCTGATGAGTAATTTTGTCCTTTTTGAACCCACTAAGATTAAGCGACTACACAAGAATCCACTGATTAAAATAATGGCGCGATTGGCGGGCCATCTCAAACGCACCCCAAACAAAGCACTATGAATCAGAACGAGATTATGATTAATTCTTCGAAAAGCAAATACGCAAATATCGCAATCAATGAACTGTAACCTCGCGGCAGGCAATACTAGATTTCGTTTTAATAAATACGCAAGCAAGAAAAACATTATTCACTTCAGTCTTTACTCCAGTCCAGAATTCAGCTTCAAGAGTTAGTCAGTTCGTTAGTTAGTGGCTCGAAACAAGTATGGTGTTTTTAAGTAGTGCTCCGAAAACACCTATTATTCGGCCTCGGTAATCAGTATCTCGAAGTAGTGAAAAGTCTCGCGAATATAAGTCAACAAGTGCTCCTAAATCCGTACGATATGGACAGATGAACCTAGCAATTATCTGATTCGTAAACTATTCGATTCCCAACCATATGCTATCGGCAATATACTTATCTAGACGACCGAAACTAAGATAAGCTTCTGTGAAAGTGGGTCATTCATAACGCCGTTGAGAAATATTTTTGCGATGTTATTGCTGATAACTTAGGAATAAAATAGTCTAGTGAATAAGTACAGCCGGTGCCTACCATAATTGTTTATGGAAGATTGATATTGTGGCCGACTTTTGGTATTTATAATTATACTGGGTCACTCATAAGTTGCCAATACTTTGAAGCTAAATCGTTAATTTCCATATATTCTTATAATAAATGTTTATATGTATAGAGTTTGGCCTCTCGATACAGGAAGGTGCATGCTCCGAAACTGAGGAGACCTCACGTACCCCCCGTTCTATTCTCACCTAGTATGTATAAATGTCGGTGGCTCTAGCCACTCAGGGTTGCTGAACATATACGAGCTCAATCCAATAAAGCAGGTGAAAGGTGTTGGTTGCTCCTTTCGAACGAAATTTTAGCAATCTCTTGGTGAAAACTGAGAAGGTTGTTAGAACGGAAAGAGGTGTGTCGACACATTCCAAAATGTATTTTTATTGCTTTAATTTTATAATTTTACCGTTCAAAAATCATTCACTTGAATAAATTTTTGTTTAAAGTTACATACATTGTTTTTTCTCGTAAGTGGTCTAGTGAGATTCAAATAAATAGTTTTTTTTTGGAGAACCATACGTCAAACGAAAAAAAAATCAAGATACCAGATTTGCTCAGAAAAGAATGAGGATTTCAAAAATATTTTTTATTTCAAGAAAAAGTTGTGGTGTATCCCTTTTCTCTTTAAAATAATTCAGTGCAAATCTCGCACGAACGCCACTGGCAAGAATAAAAAAATATGTTGTACAGCAGAAAATGCCTTTTAATGCGTACTATGTTTCACAAAAATATCTAGGGTCATACCAAAGTTATCATAAAAAAATATTTTTTTCTTAAAACCTTAGCACCCTTGTAGTTCAAAAGTTGGGACCTTTCGGACATATGTTCACATGAAGTTTTTTTCACAAAATTGACCCCAAGATTAATCTTAAATCTTGGCATGTTATTAAGAAACACCGTGTATTTCCACCTTTGTTGTATTACACTACACTTTTTTCCAATCAAAATACCTATAAAAACAATGAATCGAGTAGAAGTAGATCATCTAATATTTGACAATGATGTGTAAACATTGAAAAATAGAAAAACACCAGCTTTTACGTGGTTAAAAGTTATCGAACTAGTAATCAGCGAAGTTTTGGTAGATAATACATTTCTTTTTTTCTTGCTTATTATTTCAGCTGCTGATCCAGTTTTGCTAATGAGTGTTGAGAAGCTGAATTTTGATTCAAAATGAATGCCAAGATCTTTTGTTACATCGCACCGATTAAAAAAATCTTCATTTATTGAGTAGTTGTAATCCACAGGTGAATTTTCAAAATTTAACTAGAATTATGACATTTTTGCACGTTGAGGGGTAATTTGTTTGTTATACACCAGTTTGCTAGTTATTTAGAGATTCAAACAATCCCAGATAATTTCAAATCATCGCCAAATAAAAGAATGTTGCTCATTATGTGGTCACAAGAAACAAAATAGTTTCAGACCGATTCACAGGAGACGGTAGAGTAAAATTCAGGGTAATTTGCACAGGTGGATGAAAAGTCTATCAATCAATCAATCACTAACTCACCTGGCACGCTAGCCTGAGCAAGAAGTTAAGCACAGTATCCGTGTGAGCTCTGTCAATGGGTTTGTTGACACCGGGCTCTGTTTTTATCACTGGTACAGAAACTGTACCCGATGGTCCGGCAATCGCAATTTTTTTCCTACTGCTCTCCCCACTTTCATCGAACATTGGCCTTTTTAAGGGAACATTTTCAAGTGGCTGAAAAATTTAAACAATTATATATCAATCTAGAGCTCATATATTTCATCATACCTCAGAACTCTCGGATTCCTCTTTGATCCCATAGATCTCCCACTTGATGATAACCTCGGCTAATTCCACAGCCAATTTTCTGTGTTCCAGAGTTGCAGTCGGACTGAAGCCCAACCTCTGGATGGAACTAACCATGTGCTGTACCAGATGATGTCTGACTGGATAGTATACCTGAAAAACACATTTTTGTTATGGGATAGCTCAATGTAACGAAGCGGAGCCTCGATCCTCACCTTATAATGCTTGACTACCAGTTGTAAGATATGGAACAACTGTTGCATGGAATGACCTTCATCGACGATAATTTTTTTGGTCCAGTGAGTCAGCATGGTGTTGCCCTCTTCCATCCGCAGAGGCATCGATGGGGTCAATATTTCAAGAGCTTGACGAACTACGCTCCTTGCTTCGACCGCGTGAGCTTTCAACAGACTATGAAATACTGTAACGATACAAAAATATATCGCCTGGTTTTCGAATTTTACTTTATTTTTTACCTTGCAAAACAATTTTCCTGTGTATAGCAAACTTGTCGATGATATGCGACAGTAGCAGGTGACCATGGTAACGTGTGGCTGGGTCTATACAGTTTTCGACAAGGAGACAAGGCCATGCGAATGTCATGAGTCGTCGTAATTTGAATCCTTGAGCTTTATTGTTCGCGTCATGGTCGTGAATGTGCGGACTCGCCTGTTCTACCAAAAGACAGGAGAACTGGAGAAGTGAAATTCGAACGCAATCCGCAGAAGGAAAGGGATTATCCGGATCAATCAACTGAATTATGAAATACCTTGTTGAACATTCTATCAGTTACTTTAAATACCGACAAATGGAGGAACTTCACTATTGGTTTCCAAGAAAATGTTGTCCATGAATCCAATGAAAATTTAAAGTATGGTTGAAGATCATGAATTAAAAAATTTTTTTCACAACTGGAAAAAATACTAGAATTAGCTGCTTATAACCAAAGTCATAACGCACTAAATTTCATTGAATGTCAGATCAGCCTGCCATTTTCAATGAAATAAGTTCAATAAAGAATCGTTTCAATTCTGGACCAGGTGTGCCATCATTTTTACTGAAAAAATGTGTGTGTACTCTAGAATTTCCACTTTTTATATTATTCAATTTATCTCTCAGAAACGGTGAATTTCCCATGTTCTGGAAAAACAGTTTCATTAGACCTATCCATAAATCAGGTGATAAGAGCAAGGTGAAGAACTATTTAGTTTACCATCTGTTATTCCTAAAAGATTTGATTGTCTTGTAACCAAACAGCTTTCTTGGCACTGTTTCAATGCTCTAACCAATCAACAACATGGTTTTTCCAAAGGCAAGTCCACAGTCACAAATTTGCTGATCTATCAAAATGACATATTGAAAGCATTTGAGAAATGTTTTCAAGATTACTCAATTTATACAGATTTTGATAGAGTTAATCATGAAGTAATATTTCAAAAATTACAATCTTTTGGTTTTGGGGGTAGTGTTTTGGGTTGGATTAGCAGTTTTCTTACAAATAGAACTCAGTGGGTGAGAATAAATAATTACATATCACACACAATTGAAGCCTGCTCTGGAGTTCCCCAGGGTAGTCACTATGGACCATTACTCTTATATATTTTTATTGACGACCTCATTACATATTGAATCGTATGTTGATTGTTTGAAATTTCAAGATGATGTGAACCATTTAACTGATTGGCATAGAAATAATTGCTTAGAACAAATCTCGACCAAAGACTAGTTATGCATTTCAATGGTTCTCAAACACCGATCACATACGAATACTGCATATTTATTTATTTAGTTTAACTTTGAATGAAGCCAAAACAATAGGCTCAAGATCACAAACTCACAAATTTGCTTCATATGTGCTTGAAGTTGAAATATAGTGATAAAATATGATGTATGCATAGTTTTTCCTAAAAGATATTGTGTAATATTCGAATAAACGCTGCTCTAAAACCCTCAAATTCAGTAAGACATTCAAATACAGTGTTATTGCCGCTTCTTTTGACATCATAAGTCCAATGATTTGGCATTTTCCCGAGTTGCCAGTGACACTATTTTGAGGAACTTCTGAGAAAATGTTATTCTGTTTCATCCTAAGAATAAAACATTACTTGTGTCAGCATGTGTTATATTGAAATGAAGACTTCGTATTTGATAGCTGTTCTTGATTTGGTTATTCTTGAATAATATATATGTATACAGAGTGCTATGTCATTATTTTTTCGGTCTGCTCATATTGTAAAGAAATATTATAAATAATGCTCGGCAACCCTGTAATCCCTTGCACTCTTGTCGGTCACCAAAGTTACCAGTGTCACTATGTTGCGGAACTTCTGAGGAAATGTTATTCTGTTTCATCCTATGAATAAAACATTACTTGTGTCAGCATGTGTTATATTGAAATGAAGACTTCGTTTTGATAGCTGTTCTTGATTTAGTTATTCTTGAATAATATATATGTATACAGAGTGCTACGTCATTATTTTTTCGGTCTGCTCATATTGTAAAGAAATATTATAAATAATGCTCGGCAACCCTGTAATCCCTTGCACTCTTGTCGGTCACCAAAGTTACCAGTGTCACTATGTTGCGGAACTTCTGAGGAAATGTTATTCTGTTTCATCCTATGAATAAAACATTACTTGTGTCAGCATGTGTTATATTGAAGTGAAGACTTCATATTTGATAGCTGTTCTTGATTTACTTATTCTTGAATAATATGTATGTATACCGAGTGCTATATCATTATTTTTTCGGCTTGCATACATTGTAAAGAAATATTATGAGTAACGCTTGGCGATGCTGAAATTCACAGCGATCGGCCATAGTTCTGAACTTGTTACGTCACATCCTGGCGCGGTTTCTGCAGTGATCAAACGGGAGCATTTCTTTGGGATTTTTTTTTAAAACTACTTTAAAAAAATTGACAAAAAATCTAACCACTTTTCTCATTGTTCTGGACATTGCGGTATTTTTTCCAGAAATTAGCGATTTCGAGTATAGATTTGAAAAAACGGATGCTCATAAATGAATGCGCATGCACCAAGAAAAAATTATATTTTTTTATGAAAGATGCGAGTGTAACAATTTATTCCATTTTCACAAGCTTTTATTCAACTTCACATGTATGTTTAGTATAAATGCAAGTACATTTTGACCCACTTCTATTCGCGTCCAATTACCTTGAAATTTGGCAGGTGTTCATAACTCCGGTGACAATGCATTAGGAAATTTTTGTTGGAGAAAAAAACAAAATGGGGGGTTTTAGGGGTCGAAGATTATGATTTATTTGTCAAAAGTCATCAGTTCAAGATGGCGCTTCCAAGATGGCAAACGAGTTTTGTAATTATTGTGGTCTGATTCGATTCAAAATTGGTATGTGGGGATTTTCGGGGTGGAAGATTATTAATTTTTTGTCAAAATTTATAGAATCAAAATGGCGGCTCCAAGATGACAAACGATCTGTGATTATGGTTCGATTCTATTCAAAATTGTTGTGGGGGTTTTCGGGATCGGAGATTATGAGTTTATTATCAAAATTCATAAATTCAAGATGGTGGCGAGTTTTGTGATTATGGGCCGTTTCTATTTAAAATTGGTATGTCAGGGTGTTTGGGGTTGGGATTATGAATTTAGACGAAGATTATTGATTTTTTGCCAAATCTCTTCATTGAAGAACTAGATAGCTCAAAATTTACAAGAAAAAGGCCTCATAATAACGATACTTTAACAAAAATGCATAGATTAATGCATACTAACTAAAAATCACAAAATAAAATAATTAATAAAAAACCTTTTTAAAGACAAGCTCTTATTGAAATGCTCTAAAAAGTTAAAAATAATTGCTTTGGATGTGTGACGTAGGTTATCCCGTGAGTTACAGATTCAAAAGCTTGTCGCTTTTGTATTCAAACTGAAAACTTTGCACGACAAGCTGGAATAACCTATGACACACATCCAAAGCAACTATTTTTTCCTTATTAGCGCATTTGAATAAAAGCTTGTCTTTAAAAAGATTTTTCATTAATTATTTTATTGCAATAAGAGACAGAAATCTGTAACATTCTTGATAGCCAGCCATAATTTGACAGGTGGTCAGCCTGAGCGAAGTGGTTAATATTGATCCATTTCGCAACAAACATTTGCAAAGTACCTTACTTGGCACGTTTATCCATCGGATGTCATTCAACGTCCGTCGAGGCATTAGCCAAGGAAGTAGTTGTTTTTTTATGGATATGCGACCAACATACACCTATTGTATAGGTTTTTGTAGTCAGCTGTCTTGAGGAATAAGACATTTTTCATTTTATTCGAAATTCCCACTATGATAACATAACCACAAAAGTGTGATTGGGCTATTGACACTGGAAGTGAAACAAACTGAAAAGTGATATGAAATTTACTGTGTTCCAATTGTTAGTTCAAAATGAAAGAATTCCCAATAAAATTGAAGCTATTTTTGAATGAAACTTGCTTCAACTTTTAAACTGTCTTGGAATTGGGTTCTTTCTGTTTAGACAATATTTTTTTTTTTTTTAATTGGCTGATTGAAGGTTTTCTCGACAAAATATCAAATAAATAACCTTATCTTAAATATGTATGTCATGTTTTGTTGTTCAAAATTTGCGCATGCGCAGTGGTTCTCGAGCACCCGCAAAATATAATTAATAAATATATAGTTTGAACTTTTACAAGTTTTTTTAATAGCAAAAAGAAGATTTATTTTGAACTTTTCAATAAAACTTATAAGGAGTGGCAGGATGTTAGTGACATGTGTGTCTTTTATCATATTGAAAACCCAATTTGAAGTAAACTTCTATTTTGTGGAAATATTAATTAGTTTACCTTATTGATGAATACCGATACGACATTGTCAGCACTATCCTGATACGGCATAGGAGGTCCTCCTACCAGCTTATTTGTTTCTACTCGTTCGAAACTCACAGCAAAACAAGGAATCAGGATGAGTTGAAGAACTTTGGACTTCAATTCCTAGAAATCAAATGAGGTTAGAAGCTTACAAATGTAATAGCCTGTATGGTTTTATTTTTTTGAACAGTAGTTTAGCCCCAGGATAGGTTAGGATTTTTTTATTAAAGTTTATTTCTATTAAAAATTAGCGTGAAAAGCAGACTCAGGGTGGAAGATGTGTGAAAAAGGGAGTCGATTCTGATATCTAAGGGAGCGTCTGCATATCTGACGGATACATATTTATAAGAAATAATGAGCCAACACGAGAAACTTTTGATTCGTCGGAAATAAATGTGTCGAAATTTTATTTTTGAGTGATTTTGTCGGGAGCTAGGGTATCTTATATTAAATAATGGAAATTTGAGCGAGTGTCAATAGTGATGTTATACAAGAATAACAAAAAAATACCTTTGGAATTACTTGAAGATGGGAAAATGCAGTCTGTAATGGAAGGAAAAATTGTTGCAAACTTGGTGAGTTGCGACGCTTTTAGTAACCCATGAAATAACCAGTGCAAAGCTTTCATTAGAATATGAGGGTGAACATTCGAACAAGTCATAGAAAGGTCAAGAAACAATTATTTTATTCAGTATAAGTAAAATTCTCACCTGTGACATTTCTACAGTAGGGAACAATTCCACGAATCTGAAGAAAGCCGATCTTTTCCATTCTACGGTGTAGTTTTGAGCAATAGTGTTTTCCAAAAAGTCTCGTAAAAATTGGAACTCCGGTATAAACCTATCGACGGTAGCCCTCAGCAGTTGAAACAACAGATCTATATCGGTAGGGTGATGACAAAAATAATGTAGCAATATCTTGACCACAAGTTTGGGTTCTTTCCAATGGGTATATTCCAGTTTCTCCACGTTCTTGTGTCTCTCCTGATAACCGTCATCGCACCAGATTTGTTTCAGTGCATCTACAAGTTCCTGTTGCGTCGATAACCATTGATCGTCATACTTGATCAAGAGCGAAATGATCCTTATGCTCTGGTACTGCAGCTCGTTCCGTTCGGGCAGTTCCAAATTCAGGTTGATGTAGTTCGAAAGTACCATCGTGATCAAGCGCTTCACCATGTGGCTCTGAATGTAGTCTCTGAACAGCTTCCCATCCTTATTTTTTATCAGGAACTCCAAATATCTGCTGAACTGTTTGTCTTTTATGAAGTGATCGTTCAGGAATATGTCGAGGGTTTCGGCAGGGTAGCGCAGCAAAAATTTCATGAGTACTTCGCGGAACGGGCTGCTAGCCTCTATCCCCATAGCCTGCTCGTTTTGCAGTACCAGCTGGCACAGCTGGCTTATGAACTTTGACGAAGCGGCCGGTGTTTGGTGGAAGATGCTGATGATAGTCATGATTTTTTGTTCCTTCTCGCCTTTCTTCGACAAACCAGTACCTACAAGAAAGTATACTGATGTTTGTTCTTAATAAAACAACTTTTCAAGAACTAAATTGTCTGGCGCCTGTCTCGTTACGTTCATATTTTTGAATCATTAAAATTTATTATCAATCTTCAGGCCATTTTGACACATATCGCAGAAAGCATATTCATGAGACAAGACAAAAAAAGACTTCTCAGATCCCATTCATGCGAAATTCTGTTTTACTCTGGGCTATACAGGGTGTTGTGAAAACCACACACCTGACCACCAATTGTTTTGCCCTGACTACGGGGTGTTGTGATTTAACCCACCACACCTGTAATACCAGACGTTATTCGTTAGGTTGGAAAAACGGTATTAAGAGCAATCGATTGTCTGAAGAAGGTCGATACTGAAACTAGGTCTGGAGCGGCTCAGATCTGATTTCATTTCTCTTAAATACCGGAACATGGGCTGTTTATTCAGGAAGTACTACCGTTCAGAAAGATTCGAACCAAACAATGATTTGATAAAATAATAATGCACTCATAAAAGTTAAGAATGTATATATATATTTAATAAAAACTGACACAATTCTCTCACTCGTCTATGGACGAATGATAGAAACAATATTCATACAAAGAAAACTAATTTAGCGTTTGGCAGATAATCTGCAATGATCGTCACAATAGAAATAATTTTACTAAAAGAAATCTTGCAATCAAGTGCTGCAAACGACTAACAATAATTCTCTTTTTGAAAACTTGGTGATCTTGAAAACTATGGACATACTTTATAGACACATACACATTTAAATGGGTTGGGTTTTTGCCATATACATAAATACAGAAAAACAAACATGAGACTCACCCTGCTTAACACTTATTCACTGGATGTAGTTTTTAAAAGGCAATTAGATTAGACTTTATTATTCGTTTTCTCCCGCGTCAATCGGTTATTCTAATTTATTCGTCCGGTATATTCGTATACAGTTAAGGTTTTTCAAGTGATCGTGAACCATTGAAAATGCGGAATCCGTTGTATTATCTCTGTTTTGGAAGCTTTGACAATTTGTGGAAACTATACTGTTCGCTCGTGTTTTTACTATGAGCTTCAATACTTTATCTGAATCGGCTGAGTTTCTAGGTTTGCTGAAGTTAACTACACCGGTTTGGAAACTCTCATTATTATTGCACGATACTGAAATTAGACTGACTTTTTAACCTAACTTTTGCGAATGGCATATTCTCGTGTTCACTGTGGAATACCAAATCGAACTACTTATTGTTGACATGAACTCACGCTTTTATATGATCTTCAACCGGGAGCTTATTAGGCGGGGCTTAGTGTGTTTATGTGCCGTGACATCGTAAAACTGATAAGGGTCACCCGTTCTTGTTATAATTGGATAATATATTTACGGTAGCTGTCGCGCTATCGCGGAATTAATGACCCCATGTTTACCGAATTTGGACGGTTGTTTGAAATATGGATATGTTTTCTTTCGGTAGTAAATAAAACTGATTTTCTTATCTCGCTGGGAATGTACCCAGTAGCAGTCAATAATCGTTGTTTTCGCTCCTAGATGAATGATTTATGCGTCCGGTCTACAAGGGATATTTCTTGGTAATTATTTTTAAAAGCATTTTATTTGTCACCCGATAACAACGTATGGTTTTACGAACGTATGCTTATCCGCTGTTTCAGTCTAGCAGGTGGTCCATATTGACCTTTACTGTTTATCAAGAATATTACGTTGTTTTGTATCGTAGAAAAATTTCTCTGTGTTTACGGGGCATAACATTTCTTAGATGAACGTAGCACTATCTATATCACAATGAAATTTTATAATAGTCTCCCAAAACATATAAAAGATATCATGATTCCTAACAGATTTCTGAATTTTGTGAAGGAATTTTTATGTGAGTTAAAGTCCTACGATACTGAGGAATATATGCAGAAATTTTTGAATTAAGTTTTATTCAAAACTGCATTAAGTACTAGGTACCTGGGAGTCCGAGCTTTGCCCGGCGTTGTTTTCTTCTGTAAAATCGTGTTTTTCCGGAAAAGATTTTTATTTAGATACGAATCACATACTTATTACATATGAATATTTTGCAATCTTACCTAGTTTGGCACAGGTTGGCTACAAATACACAAACCCTATGAGTTTCTTGACTTACCAAAGATCTAACATTGAATTCGAATAATGTCATATAGCGCCATCTCACAAAGAACAGGTACCAGTATAGCAACAATGCAAGTACCTCAAAATGTACAAGATGGCGCTAGACATATCGTGATAAATAATTTTTTTGTGTAAAATCGCGTTTTTTTCAGGAAAGCCGCATATATAGATAAACTTAAAAAGCAAAACCCTATCTAAATACAAAATTGCATCCAAATCATTAGAGCCGTTTCCGAGATAGCCGAAATATATATATATATATATATATATATATATATATATATATATATATATATATATATATACAAGAATTGCTCGTTTAAAGATATAAGATGTATTGTAAAATCTATATTTATTTTTTATCACACGTGAACTATGTATGTATACCAGGTGTATCAATGATGTGTGGATGGACGATAGGTGCTTCCCTATTTGAGATAGGAAATAATGTCTCAAATAAAAGTTGTAGAGAGCAATGATAGCAATGTTCCAAAAATAACCACCAACATACAGGTTTAGTAAGTACGTTTGGATCTATACATTTTTGTTGAAGCATCGTTAATATGAGGCATTTTTCTAGTTATCTAGTTCTTCAATGAGGAGATCATCTAAAGATTAACTCGTCCAGCATCTGGAGCCACCCTTTTGAAATCATGAATTTTGACAATAAATTCATAATCTCTGACCCCAAAAACCTCCACATACCAATTTTGAAAAGAATCGGACCATAATTACAAAACTCGTCCGCCATCTTGAATTTATAAATTCTGACAAAAAATTCATAATCTCCTATCCCAAAAACCTACACATACCATTTTTTAATAGAATCGGACCGCCATCTTGAAGCCGTTCGCCATTTTAATGTTATGACTTTTGCCAAAAAAATCATAGTCACCGACCCCGAAAAGCCCCACATACCAATTTTGAATCGAATCGGACCATAATTACAAAACTCGTCCGACATCATAAATTTATGAATTTTGACAAAAAATTCATAATCTCTGACCCCGAAAACCTCCACATACAAATTTTGAATAGAATCGGACCATAATCACAGAGATCGTCTGCCATCTTGGAGCCGGCAGCCATTTTGATTTTATGACTTTTGCCAAAAAAAAATCGTAATCTCCGACCCCGAAAACCCCTATATACCAATTTTGAATCGAATCGGACCATAATTACTAAACTCGTCCGCCATCTTGAATGTATGAATTTTGACAAAAAATTCATAATCTCCGACCCCGAAAACCCCCACATACCAATTTTGAAACTAATCGGACCATAAACACAAATCTCGTCCGCCATCTTGTAGCCGCCATTTTCTTTTTTTCTCTAACAATAATTCCATAATGCATTGTCACGAGAACTATGACATCTGCCAATTTTCACGTTAATCGGACAACTAGAAGTGGGTCAAATTTAACATGTAGGTAAGATTTGATTACACACATCCGGACAGGTGAAACTAAAAGCTTGTAAAAATATAACTTTGATAAATCTCAGATTTTTCGGACACCCTATATGTTAGTAGTTAATTTCATTGCTCTACAAGAGAAGCAGCTATTGTCCAACCACGCATTGTTGATACACCCTGTATGTCCAATGTTTTAAATTGTTTTAAATGTATTTCAAACTTGGATTCATTCATATGTGGAATTTATTTGTAACTCTTTACTAGTTAGTTGATGTAATTCTTAGACATTTTGTGAATGACTATGAGTACTCTGTTGAAATAAATGTATCTATCTTTTGAATACAAGTTGTAAATTTTTTTTTTTCCAAATATTTTATATATTAGATTGACATTTATACAACAAAGATAAATTATGGAACTTGACTTTGAAATATTCATTAAACAACTTCGTATATACAAAATATTGACATGGATACTAAACAAAAAATCATATACAGGAACGACAATTTAATTTATTATTGAAATTCAACACTATCTATCTTACACACAGAAATCCAGGAATTTCTTATAGAAGGCCCCAGACAAATCGAGCGATTTCAAGAAAAAACGAGAAATAACCGTTAGAAATTGTAGTAGTTGTTACTAAGAATAAGTGAAAATTAGTTTCCAGTGTGTGCGCAGTTTATGTTGACGGTGAATTTCTTGAGTTGTCAGAGTAAATAAACAAAGAATTAATTCGTTATTATAATTACCCCCAACCCCAGGTTCGTAAAAATACACTTAAATGTATTGTTTTTCAGCAAAACACATGGTTTGTGGACTTTAGAGCGAATCCAAAATCAGGAGTATTTTATATTGCAATCGTCAATATGCAATGAGAATTAACTACACCCTGTACTCACTTTGGTTAGATTTATATGAAGTTTTCAGATTCTCCATCAGTTCTTTCAAGTTATCGAGGAGTTGTTCGCACAATTTCTCGTTGAAAATATTCGGGAACAGTTGGGTGAGATAAGAGAGCATTTTAACGCCGTTCAACGTGAGCATCTTCACGTCTCCAAGAGTCATCAGAAGCGGTCTAACAGTTCGGTGTACCTGATGACAGAAAATTAGAGTAATTGTAAGAATTATAGCTAGTTCACTCCATTTTTACCAGATCTTTCTCCACTGAATATCCTGCGATGAACTTCTTCATACACTCGAAGGCCGTCTCTTGGAGTTCGGCGTTGGGTTTCTCGAGAGCCTTATAAAGAACCTCGAATATTTGTTCTCGGACGTCTTCCAGGTAATAGCACGCAGCCAAAACCCTAAGGGCACTCGTCCGTAAAGGAATAAAGTTCGTTATAGATTTGTAACACGAGAAGGAGTTGAGTTTGTTGTCCTCGGTATTGCAAAGTGAGAGTAGATCTTGTATGAAGAGGTTATGTTCTTTTATACTCATATCTGAAATACAAACTATCACCGGCTTTCAAAATACGAATCACAGTGATACTGACCTATCGTAAACAACCTCGGATTCAAAGTGGTGCAGAACATGTTCCCATCCATAAGACCCATTTGGGCGATGGCGGGTTGATGTTTTAGTAAATGTTTCTTAGGCGGAACCATATCGGCCAAGACATCTTTGAAAGGTTCCATGACTGCAGTTACGGTTTTGTTTTGTTTCTCGGCTAGCAATCTCAACGAAGCCATAGACTGAAAAACAGTTTATTAAAGTATACAAAAAACACTGAATAATTTTTACTAAACTGGGTTTACAAAATCACGACATGTGTTTCACTATACAATAGCTTCTTCAGGGAGAGATAAAACATTAGTATTATTTTATTCCTATAGTACTGCTTTTTTGTTTCACTGGGAAGATTGCCATACACACCTGTTCTCTGACCATCGTATGTGGGCTGGTAACTTGCCTGACCAACTCGTGTGTCACTTTGTGTAATGCCTCGTTCTGCAATTGTTTAGTAACGCCATCGGATCCTTTGGGCGGAGGCGTCACGCATACGATCAACATCTTTTGGAGGTTGTCCTTGGCCATATCGAGAGCTCCACTCGAAACTTCCCCCGTGAGATCCATCATGACGAAGAGGAGGGCTTTCAAGAACATGAACATGTGTTCGTAGATCCACTTGAGAGCGCAACGTTCAAACATGAATTTGATGGCTATGCAGCCGCCTAGTTTGGCGTACCAAGCGCGTTCATAACAGAGCGAGCACATTTTCTCAGAGAGGTATTCTATCAGCGGCAGTCGACATGCCTGGAAAGTGTACACAAAATACATATTAGGCATTCACATTCTTGCGAAACTGTCTTCCAATTCTTCGGTAAGTTAATTTTTTTTATGAATAGTAGATCAACCGGACTCATCACAACTCCGCACAGCCTCTGCCCTTTTTACTTTCAATTATTATGAAAGTAACATAGGGCAGAGAATGGTATATTGTATTTTGCATCCAGCTAATGCCAATGTTTTCTTACGGCAAGTAGATATCGAACCGCAGGCTTTGTCTTACCATTTCTTTACTGCCCAGAAGTGTTGATGCAGTATCAACTATCAGAACTAAGCCCAAATGGCCGGGCTTGCACAATTCTCTCTCTTCATGGCCCATTATTATAGCTAAAGCGTCGACTAGGACCATGGGATCCAATGTCACTTGTTTATTGGGCCTACAAACAACGCTTGGTGAATACAAAATTAATAAATTTCTAATGGTAGATCTTACTTAGGGGTACAAGCAAAGGCACCAGATTGCTGAGCTACAGCTACCATAGTGTAATGGCGCACAAGAGACACCAAAGCTGGTATCACAGTTTCACGTAGCTCCTTTATAGCAGCGCCAACAAACATACCTGGAAGAATACAAATATTACATTTTTTTCCACACCATATATCGATTTCTCGCCTGTTAATGCAGTCTGATGAGTTTCCCTAGCTTGTTTGTATATCGATTTGTAAGTCGATCCTTTGATGTTGGGTATGGTGCCTGGGTCATGGAAGCTAGGATGCAGGAATAGATTTATGAGAGTATTTTCGTCATCATCGAGGTTTCTAGAAGCCGTCAAGTAACAATTTATGACCTCCCAAGCTTGCTTTCTGTAGAATGGATCAGTATTGCTCTGTTTTAGCGCATTGAATGCCGTTTCAATCACCTTAAATAAACAAATTAAATACAATGAGATATATTACACAGAAATATATTAACTAATCCAATTCGGGGTGACCCTCTGAATACCGGTTTCGGGGTTTTTGTCCCTCACCAACTTTACCTTGGAAACAGGAAACTCTATCGGTTGATCTTGATCATGGAATCTCGCCAATATGGCAGGTGGATCAAAGTCAGTCGAAACATATTCCAATTTTTGAGGTTCTATCATCATCTTTCTGTTTCCACCTCCAAATTTGCCAAGAACCCTAAAAGAAAGTTAAAAGAACATATTCATGATATGTATCGCCTTGCTTTTACTCTTATACATACTTGAAAGCGACTTGCGCAACTTGATCATTATTCCGCAATGTTCTCCACAAAGCCTGCATCAGTTCCGCTCTAACTGGCTGTATATGTTCATACAAGAAATCGTGCTGTAAGTTGTCGACACAAAGTTCCAGAGTTCTGAGACCCTAGAAGACATCTAAAATTCAAGAATATCCAAATACGAAAAAATTACGCGTGAGCCGTACCTGACTGATCAAAACGTGCGATCCATTCAGTGCGGATACCAAAGGGTCCATCAACATCGGCAAATAGGGTAAGAGCGAGCTCAATCTCACAGGAACAGTGAGACAGAGTTCTACAAACAGATCTTTCATGTGTTGCTTATGCAAACCGCTCTGCAATCTGTTCAAACCTACAAACAGATTGGTTCGTCATACTATTCATAATTCAAGAGCGACATAACATCACAAAAATCGATTATTTCTTCATAAGCTGATGGCTAAATCATGCATACGGAAGCGATTTTTCCACTGTCGATTTCGGACAGTCAGAACAGTTGAGTTCAGGAGATGACTTAGTGACCAGTTGTCGTTCTGAAGTGCGCGTATACCTATCAGGCTGGCCGTCGTAATGTCTGTCAGTTCGGAGTAGTAATTTCAAGTAGGAATTTTGTGTGATATTCTATATGCATATATATTTGAATTGCCGATTTGTTTTTTATTTCGGGGATTTCACAAATGTTATTAAATTTTGTTTCTGGGATTTAGAAGCTTAAACCGTATTTAAATAAGTAATAAATTGTTGCTCATGTTTGAAATGGAAAAATTGGCTGTGAATTAGTTGTTATAACCAAAATGCAAAAAAGTTAAGTCTGTCAGATGTAAGAAGTTAGGTAAAATGTAACTGTTGAAGGATGATTTTTTTTATAGTACCGGCTACATTTTGTCGTGCCGAAAATGAGTGATTTAGTATTCGTAGTTTATACTGATAAAAAGAAGGAATTATCAATTACCACCTACCTTCTAATAAATTTGGTAGAAGCGGCAAGAATTCTTGATACAACAAATCATGACTGCCACCGCCAATGGACCTGAAGAGCGCTCTCAAAAGTAGGAAGTAATTGTACGGTTCCATGGCACTCATAGCAAGTTCCATAGACCTAAAAAAAGGAAATAGAATACTCAAGCTATTGATGGTAACATTTGTACCTGTTAACAATTTGGTGTAGATGTGGTCTCAACATATTTTCGTTCTCTTGTGGAAACAACGATACACTACCAAAAACCAATTTGAAAAGCCTCAAATACAAGTTGCTCCTCTCCAAATTCGAACCCATCTCCTCCATTCTTTCCAGAAGATATTCCACTAGAACTGTCGCGAAGATGGGACTAGTGGTAGGGTTTGCTAGGAGAGTATTCGGTACCGTCTGCAAGGTCGGATTTTTGTATACCCGCTTCACCAGATATTCGATTGTCGTTGAGAATATTTCGTGGAAGGTCTGGGAATTCATCATCGAAAACTGAAAAATATAAGGTTTCATTCTGGAAAACGTCGAAATAGTCGAATCACCTACCACTCCGCTGAAATGCTCCAAAACTTCTTTTTCTTCCTTTGTCCTGATATTTTGCTGGTTCATTCGTTGAGGCAGACCTGCCGGTTGCGGTCCGACACTGAGGGTGTAAATATCCAAAGCTTTCAACGCCCACTTGACCAGTCTAACAAACACGAGCGTCTCGTGGGGTTGGAAGTGTTTCGACTGAGCGAGCGTCTGACCAGCGTTTGTCTATAAAAATACGTATTACGAACTATTTCGAAAAGATATCCACAACTTACTTTGCAAGCAGAGCAACCCCAAGTAATCGTCTTCACGCCACAAACCAGAGTTTTCACCAGGCTTCTGTAATCAGCGACATTGTAGTTATTATTTTGTGGGAATCCGAATTTCGACTTCTCTTCTTTGTTCTGTGTACCCTGTGCGTTGGCCAGAACATTTTCTAAGAGTTCCGCGGGGTTTGGTTTAACCTCCTGCTCGATTTTCACGGAACCTCCTTGCTGCGTTTGATTTTGTAATAAATTTTGAGTTTCTTGCTTCCGTTGTTCACTGAAACGGACGTAATACCTCATGCAGGAAACAAAATATTGTTATTTTAGAAACACGAGTGCAGAAATCGGGCGAAAGTCTGTCATGAACCACACCTTAGAAAGGAATTATCTACCTATGAACGGACAAATTGCACAATAATATTTGTAATTTGATAAACAAATACCAGAGCGACCACCCACAAATATTAAGTAACCTCATTTACCCCGATAACTAAGAATCATTCGCTGAAAACCTCCAATTACTGATAAAGCGGCACTTTGAGCTCAAACGAATTTACCGCCGAAAAGTTGATGATTTCATCGAATATTGTCAACCTCTGACCCGGCGGAAGTGGCCATCAGAGAAACTGTAAATAAGCATTTGATATAAAGAGACCAAAAATATCTAAGAAGAGTCAGTCTACTCTCAGTCGTTCAGTGAATTCTATTCGCAGTCTAATTCAAGTACAGTCATTCAAGACGATCCCGAAAGTCCCGTTAAGAAGTCTAGTGTAGTTCTCAGAAGTGCCTCGGAAACTCAAAGTATTGTTACAGTGAAAGTTATACTCGAGAAAGTGACTAATTGACAAATCAAGTGAATAAAGCTACGTCTAGGAAGTTAATGAAACCACAACGAATAGATGTAAAGAACCGTAAGTTACAGACCGACAGACGAAACGTTTAAAAGTGAATAAAGTCTCAGACCCAAATACTGAATAGAGATAACAACTCGAAAGCCAGTTAGCTACTGCAAAAGCGATATGGTTCGGAACAGCATTCTAGGTAAATTGATATTAATTGATTGATGTCTTATTTGTGGATGGTACTGATGGTTTATAGTGTATGTAAAATATATTCGTATTAAGGATATAACTATTGATGTTTATGACCAAATCGATGAGTGTAAACAAGATAACGTTTATAGATATTGAAGTGTGCCCGCTATTTACAAATATAACGGTGGCCCATGATAGCCAAATGTATGTATATGAATTGAAACTTGTGGCATTTACCATCACTAATTTTAATAAACATTAATATTACTACTGATGTGTTTATATGTGTGATGCTTTGAGGAGACCTCACGTACCCCCGTTCTATTCTCATCTATTCTGAGAACTCGACGATAATCCTAGCCTCTCAGGATTGTTGAACGAACGCAAAATTAATCACCCAAATCTGGTGAAAGTGTGAGTTGCTACCCTGGCTTCTAAGGTCTATCGGTTCCTTAGTGGAAAACTGAGGTAATTGGTAGTAATGGAAAAGGGTGGGCATCACAAGTCTGTAGATGCCCGGAGGACTTCAAAGAACAGTTGGCGGGTTGAGATATATTGAAAAACGAGGGACTCTGAGAATAACATACTTCAAAAAATGCATGGAAGCTTCATTTCGTTCCTTGGAAGTGGAAGCGGCCTTCAACAAGCCATAAAGTGAGAGCGGTATCGATTGAAGAACCACCAGTAGGCTGCCACGACTACACAGATAGGGAAAACAATGTGTTGGAGAGAGAACCCTCGTGCTGTGTGAGAGAAAGAGACAGAAAACATCGTTGGAACGCTGATCCATCGGGGCTGACGTCACAGCTTCGGTGGAAGCTTTGGAGCATTGAACACCAGAGGGCATAGTCGTCGGATCGGGGATCGCAAGAGTTGAAGCATTGAACACTAGAGGGCGCTAACCTTGTCAGAATAAATAACTATCAAACATGTCTTTTAACATCTTGGAAAAATGTATGTTTTATTTCGAAAGGCAATCTGTCGGTAGACAATCTGATAGCCCCTGGTTGAAACCCAAGTTTCGACATATTTTGTTTTTAAAAAAGTTAATCCAATAATTTGAGTAGTACAGTTCAGGAAGATACATACAGTGACAATATAATGCATCTGCTGGTTAGAATAATAGAAAAACTGGAACCCAGGAACAACAGCGCCATTAATCAAGCAAAGGGAAACTGTTTTGGATGTGGTAGCAGCGGACATTTCCAGAGAGATTGCAGGGTGAGTTTACCACCACGTTTGTCATTCACGAGAGTACACCCTCACGTTCCTACTCACCTACCAGGACCGGATCATCTAGTGACAGCTAATGAAATCGATGCTCCCAGGGTCATCCAAGCTAATAGAATCAGAAGAACTACCGACGATCTAGCCAAGAGATATTTCTCGGCTTTTCGCATTTCACGGCCTATCTGTCAGGACAAAATTTCCGAAGTTTTGGTGGAGATCGATAAAAAAATTCGACTTCCAACTTTTTTCCCCGATCGTTCCGGAATTCCGTCCTTAGACTAATTTGGCCATTCTGAATCGATTGGCGTTCGCAGAATTGCTCTATCTTTCACCGTTCTCGAGTTAGAAAAGAATCTAAAAAATCACGAAAAATCTCCGAGAATTTTTTCCGGACAAGTTCCGCCAAAATAGTTTTTTTCATAGTTTTTTTGCATAAGTTTCCAGAATTTCAGACCGATCGCTCTATCCCTGATTTTTTTCGATTTTTCAAAAATAAGTCTGCGGTATGATTCCGTGTACCGTAGAATTCCGTTTTCTATCGAATGAGTGAGATGGAATTACGATTGAATTGATTGGTGTGACGCAGTCATAACTATCGTTTATGGAATTCTACTGTACACGGAATCACACCGCTGCACCGACGCTTCTGGAAAAATAGCTTTTGCAAGCAGGAAAAAAAATATTTGTCGTACTCCGATTTTCAAGCCGTCCGCTTCATTCATAGCAAATTTATTTCTGTATAGGAGGCTAAAATTTCAAAACTTTATGGCGAGTGTTGTAGAGCTCATCCAGTATTGAAACGACCGTTTGGTAGGTAGAGAGGGGGAAAACACCGAGTGGACACGATTTGCTGTGCTACGGCGAATCTTCACCAGTGTCTTGGCATGCAGCGTTTGAAAGGTTAGGTTTGTTTAATTAATAAATAGGTAGTGCAGTTATTTATTCAACTTTGCAATAGTTTACTCGTTACCTTGCCAAAATGCCCAGTGGTAAGTACTATTCAGTAGCGGAAAACGAAATAGGAGTGTTAGGAAAGTTATAGGAGTGTAAGTTCTCTACGTCTCGTGAATCGCCAATACCAAATAATTTGGTACGCCTATGGAATTTCTATTAATAGCCATAGTTAGACAATGGCTCGGGTATCTTCGATAAAAATTGGTTGTTAGGTGGGGGGAAGGCCAAAGTGGTCGTTTCAAGGATGAGCTCTACAGCAGAAGTGGTCAAGGCAGTCAGTTTTTATTCACGGTGAAGTTCATTATTGTTTTATGTTAAGCAGTGTAACTAAACAGAAAATGTAGTGATTGATAATATCGTGTTACTACTTACCACTTACTGATCAAAATGGGAAGCTGTATCTTGGCAATAGTCTTAAATTTCAAAACGAAGACTTCCAACATACGCATGAGAAGTTCTCTTCCTTCGTTGCTGTTCTCGGCTTCGGATCTTATTCTTATACAGTCGACCAAGTTCAGTAGTAACTTACAAGACATTGTTTGGATGCTGGGAAGAAAAACGAAATTGTAGAGAAACCCAAATAAATAACGAACATACCTACGTTGTCGCTAGACTATCATCATGAACGTTTTTACTGAAGAGATGAACGGCTCTGGTTAGATCGGCCAGCGGCAACTGTTGTCTGACGTGATGAACTAAATCAGCCAAAGTTGAATAAGCCAACGGCCTAAGAGATTCGTGTGTAGTCCAACCTCGACCCAATAACACATCCTCATCGAAGAGTCTTTCCATATGAGGCACAAATTCTAAAAGATATTAAATTCAGCTCGTTCATCGTTACATAATTCTTTATACTTACTATTTCTCAGCTCTGTAGCTAATATATGCCTAGCTGCTATCAAGAGTTCCCTTCTAAGATGTGCTACTTCCATAGGACAAAGCGTCAGTAGCCCCAGCATCCCCTGGACCATCATCGACGAATGATTCTGTACGACTTCCTGGTATATCTTGATTATATACGCCAAAAATGACAGAGTCTTTATTTGGGCTCCCATGAAATCCACGAATATTTCCTTGTTGAACGTTTCTGCTCTCCTTTGCTCCAAACTAGGCTGCAGAGTGATCGTGTTCATGATCAAAGGAATGAAATCGCTAACGTCTTGGTGGACGCTCTGCTTGTAGAGTTGATACATCAGAACTACTATGATCGGGAGTTCTTGAAGTACTTTGAGAGAGAGGATAGCTTTGGGTATCAAGTAGTACTGAAAATTTCAGAAGAAACTTTAATGATTAAGCAAATGTATTATGACCCAAGAATATACATATATAGACATGACGAATTTATATGTGAAGAAGTGGCCACCTCAAATATTAAAATGTCATTTTAGCGAATAACCTATTCTAAAGAGTCGAAAATGTAGACGAAAGTAATTGCTACAGCATGTTAAAAGAAAAAGCCATTAAGTGAAGTCACGAAAGATGAAATAAGAAAATATAAGACCTACAACTATTTTATAAAACTTTATCAGGAGAAATTGACTGTCCTCATTTATTGAATCAAATAAATTTCAATATTGCCCCTTACAGCATCAGAAACCCTTCACTATTTTCGATAAGTAGTCATTCCACAAATTATGGATATAACTCACCGGTTTCCAGATGTTTGAGATGGTTTAATAAATACAATATCCATTTGTAAACACTTTAAGTAGGTTCAGAAGTTCTATCAGAAATGTAAGCCCCAATTAGAAATTATATAAGAATATTAGTTTATAGTTACCATTTGTTATATTTATAATCACTTGTAAAAGGTGAATCCATCAATAAATAAATAAATAAAAATACTTTTTAAAGACAAGCTTTTATTTAAGCCGTCTACTAAAACGTATAAAATAAATTTAGGTCATCGTTGACAATGATTTAATTATTTTTTGAATTATTTGGTTTCAAAACCCCGAAAACCCCCGCATACCAATTTTGAATCGAATTGGACCATAATCACAAAACTCGTCCTCCATCTTGAGGCGCCATCTTGAATTTATGAATTTTGACAAAAATTTCATAATCTTCGACTCTGAAAACCCCCACATACCAATTTTGAATCGAATCGGACCATAATCACAAAACTCGTCCGCCATATTGGAGCCGCCATCTTGAATTGAAGAATTTTGACAAAAAATTCATACCCTCCGACCCCGAAAACCCCCGCATACCAATTTTGAATCGAATCGGACAATAATCACAAAACTCGTCCGCCATATTGGAGCCGCCATCTTAAATTGATGAATTTTGACAAAAAATTCATAATCTCCGACCCCGAAAACCCCCACATACAAATTTTTAATCGAATCGGACCATAATCACAAAACTCCTTCCTTCTTTTTTTATTTAACGTCGTCCTATTTCTGCTACCAAGGCTAAACACCGACGCCGGTGAGCAAATTTTGCCGAATCCTCTGTTGTTTCAGTTGATAGTTTCTGTTGATAGTTTTAGATAAAATGTTTTGTCTGTCTATATTTTATATCTTATCTTATACACTTTATGTAAACCTTGTTTATATCTGACTTGTCCGATAGCCTCACAGCTCTATGGATTAAATAAAAATTGAATTGAATTGAATTGAGGTAGGGTTCTTTAACGAGCTCAACATCCATGAACTCGGGACCGACATCTTAACGCCCCTCCGAAGGACGGCATATCTATCGTCTTATCTCGTGCTCATTGATAAGACACCTGCAGCTGCGAATATGCTGCTACGCTACAGTTGTTAGGACATTTAACGTGGAACTTCCTTGTCCGGTGGTCACCCATTCAAGTACTAACCACGCTCAACGTTGCTTGACTTCAGATATCGATAAGCTAATCACAAAACTCGTCCGCCACCTTGATTTAATGCATTTTGACAAAAATTTCATAATCTCCGACCCCGAAAACCCCCACATACCAATTTTGAATCCAATTGGACCATAATCACAAAACTCGTCCGCCATCTTGAATTTATAAATTTTGATAAAAAATTCATAATCTCTGATCCCGAAAACCCCCACACACCAATTTGAATCAAATCGGACCATAATTACAAATCTCGAAGTACCAACTATTGTGAGCTTATATTTAATGTAGTCAGATTAAAAATTCAGTCTTAATGTCAAATAGAAATAATTTAAATATATTTAAAAGTGTCGAAAAAATATCGGAACGAGAGAATGTTTTACCTAGAATCAGTGCGCGTCAGAATAAATTCGGTATTCAATTACTGAAAATAATAACTAAGAAAATAGTAAAGAAATTGATAATTAATAATCAGAGTTTAGAAAACGTTTGATAAAAATATTGTATGTGTAATCCAGAATCTGCAATAGTGGCACAAGCTTTGAACTACTCTATAGAATCTCCAGTTATTTGTAGCATCATGCATAAAAACAAGACTTCCATATTATTTCATTTACTCATTTAGTAGAGTTTCAGATATTTTGTACACGAGTATGTATAAGGATTTGACTTATATAATTACAAAACTATCATACAGTTGACTTGGAATGATACTTGTCCATCATAGTTTTCTTAAGTTTTTAGATTGTTAAATTAAAAAATATTAGATATTATATACAGTGTGCTTAAAAAAACTGAATTTATTTTATAACGAGTTTAGACAGATTATTTTCATCATATCAATGATTCTCAAGTGTGGGATCATAACAGCATTTTCCACCACAAAAGGTAATAGTTATTTATGGAATACTTTTTATCGAATTATACTTACTGCACTCAAAGTTCCATCCTTATTTCTAGCTTCTGTTTGAATGATTGTCATGGTGAAGGTTTCCTTCAGTAATTCCTCAATGTTTACCTCGCTTAGATCTTTGACCTTAATGGGAGCCCTAGGTTCAAAAATTTTGTTCATATGGTTCGGTAGATTGGAATAAATGGATTTCACAAATTGTAAAAACTTTTGGATCTGAAAAACCGATAATTATAATTAGGATTCCGCGTTAAATCCGACGTTTCCTTACTTCTGGGCTGAAAGGAGGTTTGTATTGCTTGTGAAGTTCAATAATGATCTTGAGACACACTAGGACATTTTCTTCGTTGTCGATTTCCAGCAATTTCAACATGAGCGATAATATCTGTCTCACGTAA
Organism: Gonioctena quinquepunctata; assembly: GCA_018342105.1. Taxonomy (NCBI): domain Eukaryota; kingdom Metazoa; phylum Arthropoda; class Insecta; order Coleoptera; family Chrysomelidae; genus Gonioctena; species Gonioctena quinquepunctata. The sequence continues at coordinate 28,523 of JAFIRS010004824.1, forward strand.
GGTCTCAAAGTTTCGTTCGTCGGAAGTCTGTAGAGCATTTCCAAGATCAATTTTCTAACCTGCAGAATGAACGTACGTTGGACCTTCAATTGAAGCAAAGAGAGTGGTGATACTCACTTGTTGGATGTTGTATTCGGCTACAAAAAGAGGATAGCCTTCGTCCAGGATTTTCAAGAAAATATTCACAGAGTGGTCCAGGAAACTCGGATAAAGGGCCGAATTCAAAATTATCTGAAAATTGATTTATAACATGAAATGAAAATGTCTTATTTCTCAAGACTGCTTACATACATATTCATTTAACCACGATACATCAAATGTTATCTTCACATCACAGGGTTATACAAGTTCACAGGGTTATACATGTGATATATTAAAACATTCAAAACATTCTACAATAATAATAAAAAAGTTCATGAAAGTAGAACCCTAAAATTTAAGTGATAACCAACTAGTTTGGCTATAGACGTAATGCCAATTTTACAGCTATATACATTTTGTACAGAGAGAGAGAGAGAGAGAGAGATTTATTAACTACGTCCATATATATAAATACATTTGTAGCAGGTCCTTAGGAAAACAAATTTTTAAAGTTAAAAATTACAAGTTAAAAGAGTAGGACTAAATTTCCTACGGTGATACATCACATTACAACACAGGAATAAAACAAGGTTAACTCAGAACTCAAGTCATTGTAAACAATACAAAGAGGGGTATAAAAGTTGAATTGACAAACACATTAAAAGCCTAGATCATCCACGTTAAAATTATAGTTTAAAAAGTCCTTTACGGAGTAAAAGCAATTCCTCAGTAGACAAGATTTCACTGATCTCTTAAAATTGTAAAAGTTCATATTTCTTATTTCCAAAGGTAATTTATTATATAAGTTTATATTCAATGAATTTTTCTGTGATACAGAGAGTCTATATCTTGGTGTTTTCAAGAGGTTTCTGACCTTGTTTGGTGCTGATGCGTGTCCGCTGAAAGAGCAAAATCTGATCTTTTTTTATGTATTTCAAGCAGAGTGGAATATATGAAAGCGGTAGGAAGAGGCATGATTTAATGCTGAATAAATAGAGCATGGCAGTGATCTCTGTAGCCCGCCCCTGATATTACTCGAATAACCCTTTTTTGTAAAACAAAGATTTTGTTTGAATGGGACGAATTACCCCACAAGACAATTCCATAAGTCATATGACTGTGAAAAAAAAGATCTGCACCAACAAGGTTTTCAATCTGCGAATCAAGAACGTGACGCTTGATAATTTTTTCGACAGATTTTCCACGTGACACATCCAGTTGAGTTTGTCATCAATGGATATACCAAGTAACTTGACACTTTCCCCACCTGTTAGTGAGGAGTTTGAAGATATAATAAGATTCTGATTTTTAGCAGAATTGAGCATAAGCTTATTTGAACAGAACCACTCATTTGTCATTTGCAAGGTGAGTTTGGAAGAGTCAATCAGTTCCTCTAATTTACTATTACGATCTATCAGTGTGGTGTCGTCAGCGAAGAGAATGCATTTTTTCGGTAATATATGATAATATAAATCATTGATATACAGAATAGGTTGGTCCCAAAACAGAGCCTTGTGGAACCCCATGGACGATTTGCATTAATGCTGATTTGGTGCCTTCAACCGAAACACACTGAGATCGCCCATGCAAATAAGAACTGAAAAATTCCAATGGAAGTCCACGAATGCCATAACAGAAAAGTTTCTCAAGTAATATATCATGGGAAACACAATCAAAAGCTTTAGTCAGATCACACATGTTGGGATAATAACTTATGTTACCCCACTGGCCTTTTATCGAGGGTACACTCCTTCCAGAAAAACACCAGTGGGGACAGTTGGGGAAGTAAATACCCCACATCTGACCAGCCAATGTTACGCCACTTTCCTTTTATCGAGGGATCACTCTTTCAAAGGAAGACCAATAAACGCTAAGGAATTTTTCAAATATTATGAATTGATCACTTTACTTGATCACTCCTTTGTTGTTAGGTTGAGAATTTGAGTAATAAGAGCATCGACTGTCTGAGGATGGTCGAACCGAGATTATTTCTCAAGAGCGGCTTCAAGAAATATCCCTTTCTCTTAATACAGGGAATGTGGGGCGTTTAGATAGAAGCACGTACCGATCTCAAAAAGATTGTTAAATAATGCCCTTGGAAAAACATTAGCATATACATATATATTTTATAATAGTTACATAGCTGTATGGGGTCGGCTTTAGAATAGCCCCATGGTAAATCCTGCCTGTTGTAAGAGGCGACTAAAAAGGATAACCGTAGGTGGAAGATGGTCTCATCGCCCGGTGAAATACCACCATATCGACTTTGTGTGCTGTGAAATGGATCATTCCATGTTTCAGTGTTCGGTCGATACTTTCCGGTCTCCCTCTTTCCTTTTCCCCAATTCCTCCTTCATTTTCAGGTGCATCATAATAGTAATAATGATGAAGTCTCCTAGAGTAAAACACTCCGGAAGCAAAATACCTCTCCATTCGGATTTCCGGGCGAGAGGTACTCGAGGGGACTCAACATCCGCGGACTCAACAAGAACATCAATGACGTTCACCATCACCTACAGACGAAAAAACCGGATATTCTGGCTCTAACAGAAACACAAGTAAACTCGTCCACCAACAAGGTCCATATGCTTTGTCCTGGTTACGAACTCCATTCTCGATTCAGGTTCAAAGGTGGAGTCTGCCTTTACGCTAAGGCTAACCTTTCATGCCAGCGTGAAGAGAGTTTGGAACCGAAAGACTTTGATGTGATGTGGTTCAAGCTATCTGATACCAAACTGACTGAGTTCCTCTGCTGCCTTTACCTATCACCTAATGAACCTTCATATAACGACCTCTTTGAGTTTTTATCACTCAAACTGTACTACATTCAGGAGAACCATCCAACAGCTGAAACCATAATCATGGGAGACTTTAATGTACATAACGCTGCCTGGCTCAAATTCTCTAACAAAACAGATGATGCGGGTCGTCAAGCTGAGGCCTTCGCCATCACTCATGGTCTAGAACAACTGGTCGAGCTACCAACCCGCATCGCTGATGTCAACAACCAGTCTGCCAATACACTAGATCTTTTCCTCACCACCAATCCTGACCCGTAGAAGTTTGTGCCCCACTTGGAAACTCTGATCACACCCTCATCTCCACAACATGCTCTTTCCATTTACCATCGAGCTGCACAATACCACCCCGTCTCATGTGGCATTACAATTCGGCCGACTGGGAAGGTCTTCGTATGTTTTTCTCAGCGTTTCCATGGAAGAGAGTTTGTTTCTCTTCAGTAGATCCAACACGATGTGCTGAGACAATTTCTGAAATCATCATGTTGGGGATGCAAACCTACATACCGAATACCGAAAGAAGAACATCATCCGATAAGACCTGGTTTAACAGAAACTGCTCTAGAGCTGTGGCTTCCAAACAGGCAGCATACCATCGATGGCTAAAAAATCCGGGCCCTGAGACCAGAGCAGCATATGTCGAGGCTAGAGGCATATGCAAAGAGACAATAGAATGCTCAAAAGATGCCCACAATGCCAAAATAAGATCAAAACTTGCTGAATGTCCTAACGGATCCCGTTCATTTTGGTCTTTCGCCAAAGCTGTGGGAAGAAACTTCACTTCCAGCTCATTTCCTCCTCTAACCAAAGAAGATGGAACACTAGCAACGACTGCCCAGGAAAAGCCAATATCTTTGCGCACCTATTTGCTGGAAATTCCACTCTGATTCATCGGGAAAACAACCCCGAACATTACACCTATTGACAGTCACATGCCCGAGATCACATTTCGCCAACGTACTATCAGAAAGATTTTGCTGGGTCTCAACACCAACAAAGCCTGTGGATCTGACGGAATCCGCCGATTGTTCTCAAGAAATGTGCCCCGAACTAACACCTGTTCTTTGCAAGTTGTTCAACCACTCTTACAATTTGGGGTATTTCCGTCCAATTGGAAAATTGCAAGGTCATGGAAAAAGCCATCAACATCGAGCTCATGAAATATCTGGAAGACTCAGGAATTGTCAATGATCCAACCTACGCACTGCTATCTATTATTTCAAAGGTCATGGAAAAAGCCATCAACATCGAGCTCATGAAATATCTGGAAGACTCAGGAATTGTCAATGATAGGCAATATGGCTTCCGCCATCAGAGATCAACTGGTGACCTGCTCGCTTACGTCTCACATATATGGCAGCTATCTATTGAAAAGTATGGAGAAACTTTAGCTGTGGCATTAGATATCTCCAAGGCGCTCGATCGAGTTTGGCACCAGGGACTCCTCGCCAAGCTTCCGTCTTATGGCTTGCCCCCTCAGCTGTGTTCTCTGCTTGCTAGTTTTCTCTCAAACAGGTCTCTCCATGTAGTGGTCGATGGAGTTTCATCTGACACTCTACTCATAAATGCTGGTGTTCCGCAAGGATCTATTCTCACACCAACACTATTTCTACTTCACATCAACGACCTGTTGAAAGCAACTTCATGTCCAGTACACAGCTTTGCCGATGATAGTACCCTCCATACCGCTTTCTCTTCCAGGGCCCCTATATCAGCCCGTGAAACCAGAAATGAACGAGGAAGAAATGTTAATAATATAAATATGGACTTAGCAACAATTCTCGAGTGGGGATCTAATAACTTGGTAGCATTCAATGCAAACAAAACACAAGCATGTCTTTTCTCTAGAAAAGCCGATCTCACTGTGCCTAACATAACTTTGTCAGGAGTAACCATACCACTGAAGTCATCCATATCGATGCTTGGTATTACTATCAGCAATAACCTTTCCTGGGAAAATCACGTGAGGTCCATTGCCAAAAGTGCATCCCAAAAACTTGGTTTTTTGTTTCGTGCCAAGAGCTATTTCACCCCCACTCAGCTGCTTATGATCTATAAGGCACAGATCCGACCTGTCCTGGAATACTGTTCCCATATTTGGAGCGCGGCACCTAAACATATCCTGAGGCTATTGGATTCTGTCCAAAAAAGGGCAATTCGTCTCGTCGGTGATGCCTCGCTTACAAACTCGCTCACTTGTCTGATACACCGTAGAAAAGTTGGCGATTTGTCTCTATTTTATAGATATTTTCATTGGCGATGCTCTTCTGTAATATCAACAATCGTTCCTGCTTTGGCAGTCTCTTCGAGACTAACCCGTCAAGTTCAGTCATCACACCCCTTCGTGGTCACTTTGGAGACCTGCAGAACATCACTTTCCAAAGACTCGTTCATCCAACGAACAGCGAGGCTTTGGAACTCATTGCCTAGGGAGGTGTTCCCCGAGGCATACAACCTCCAGTTATTTAAGAAGAACACCAACTCCTACCTTCTTTCCCTTGGTTCCCACGATGTTCTCTGAACATTACAGGATATCCCTTTTCGTGGGAACCAGAACATAAAAAAAAGCCTTTCCATCAGTTCTATATACTGATAAAATGATAAAACAGTCAAAGAACAGTTGAGATTTTATATTAGGTTAGTTTTTGGCATTCTGAAAGTCAGTGGAATGAATATAAGTAAAAATGCCATGAATTGTTAAACAGACTGTTGATAAATATTAATTGAAAAATATGGGAATATAAAATATGGAGATACATTTAAAAACATATAAAAATTATAATTGATTTAATTTGTCCAAACATAAATTCAGAAAAATATATGAACTTACTTCAGACCATCAGGTTTCAACACTCGATATTTGTTTCACACGATATTAGTTCAATTGTATTAATATTTTAATTAATTTCGCGAAAGTTGTTTATTTACTTTTATATCGCACTGTATATTAGAGTTTAGTTGTATAGGTAATGTTTTTCTATGAGAGCATGAACTATCGGTTAGAGGTTTTCGGAGTCTTATCTCGTTCTTGAAGCATTGATAACTTAATGTTTATTAATGGTAAATACTGTTTAACTGAACATTCACTTTGTGAAGTCATTACTCGTGCAGTTCCGGTTTGAATTGATTGAGATTCTCTTTCTTAATAATTTCGCAGTTTCACTGCAAGATGATTACTTGTCAATAAACTCATGACTGATGACTGTCTAGTCAAGAGCTGTTACTTGGTTGATAGCTACCGCACTTCTATATGTTATATTGTTACTATGATTACTAGGTGAAAGATTGAATACTTCTTATCTTTCTGCACTACATGTTGATCGAATGAAAGTTTAAACCCCTCTGAGAGGACATGTTACTTGAACGACTTCTGGTTACCGAATATCTCGTTTGTTCGCGTGATCGCGCTTTTATATCATCTCCCCTTTCCATGGATCGTTCGCGGGTCACATTCCTAACATTAGTTATCTTCTACCTGTCAGAATAAATCATCGTCTTAGTAATTAATGGCTCGTTACTGTAGCCGAAAGAATGAATAAAAAATGAATTATTTATCTATTTCGTGGTCGTATTGCACTTAGCGAGCTGTCAAAACCTATAATTTATAGTTTCTTTGTTTAGTAAGAAATTCCTTAGATATGCGTAACGAGGAGGACGATTTATCAATAGCTCTGTTGTGAAAAGGGTGACTTTTTTTATATGCATTCTCGGGCTGGCATGTGTTTACCTATTTTAACGTGCCCTTGTTTATCAGTTGGGTCGAATATTTGATTTCTAAATTTATTTTCATTCCCAGTGAATTATGTTTTCTGGCCATAGAGTTCATATTTATTAAAAACTTGTTGGTTCTTATGTTCGAAAGTTTTTCTGTACTTATGGGGTTATGACACTTATATATACACAAATATTTGAAAAATAGAGACATAGTACACAGGGATAGTATAAAACAATTCTCTGAAGAAGACTTAATAGGCGAGAGCACTAATTGATGAAAAAAGTGGTTGGATTAAAAAAAATCAATAAAACAAATCCCCAAGAAATGTTTTTGTTTGAACACTGCGGAAACCGCGTCAGGATGTGACGTAACAAGTTCAGAACTATGGCCGACCGCCGAGTTGCCAAGCGTTATTCATAATATTTCTTTACAATGTGAGCAGGATGAAAATGTAATGACATAGCACTCGGTATCCATAAATATTATTTAAGAATAACTACATCAAGAACAGCTATTAAATACGAGGTCTTCATTTCAATATAACACATGCTGACATAAGTTCTGTTTTATTCATAGGATAAAACAGAATAACATTTCCTCAGAAGTTCCGCAAAATAGTAACACTGGCAACTCAGGAAAATGCCAAATCAATGGACTTATGACGTCAAAAGAAGCGGCAATAACGCTGTGTTTGAATGTCTCACTGAATTTGAGGGTTTTAGAGCAGCGTTTATTCGAATATTACACAATATCTTCTAGGAAAAACTATGCACACATAATATTTTATCACTATATTTCAAGTTCAAGCACATATGAGGCAAATTTACGAGTTTGTGTTCTCGCCTATTGTTATAAGTGTTTTTATTTGTTATGTTCCAGTTAAGGGGGTTCAGGAAGTTGAGGTGAGTATCATGTGTTCATGGTTAGTTGACAGAAATTCCTCAATTGAGTAAAAACAGTGAGATAGTAAATGGTTCTTTACACATTTCTTGAAATAGCTGAAATTTAATGATTTAACAGCTGTCGGTAATTTGCTACTACTAATCTGTACAGTTGCGTCGCATATCCATTTGAAAACAACTACTTTCCTGTCTAATACATCTGAGGGTCTAGCAAGCAATATAGTACAAAGTTACTTTGCAAATGCTTGTCGCGGAATAGATAAATATTATTCATCCTCAATTCGGCCTTGTCAAAATTCATAAATTCAAGATGGCGGACGAGTTTTGTAATTATGGTCCGATTCTATTCAAAATTGGTATGTGGGGGATTTTGTGGTCGGAGATTATGAATTTTTTGTCAAAATTCATAAATTCAAGATGGCGGCTGCAAAATGGTTGACGAGTTTTGTGATTATGGACCGTTTCTATTCAAAATTGGTATGTCGGAGTTTTTGGGGTTGCAGATTATGAATTTAGTCGGAGATTATTTATTTTACAAGCTTTTATTTAGTTTCACCTGTCCCGATGTCTGTCTGTGGTTAATCAAATCAAGTTAAATTTGACCCACATCTAGTTGTCCGATTAACGTGAAATTTGGCAGGTGTTCATAATTCCGATGACAATGCATTATGGAATTTTTGTTAGGAATAAAAAACAAAATAGCGGCTCCAATATGGCGGACAATTTTTGTGATTATGGTCCAATTCTATTCAAAATTGATATCTAGGGGTTTTCAGGATCGGATATTATGACTTTTTTGTCAAAATTCAAAAATTCAATATGGCGGCTCCAAAATGGCGGAAGAGTTTTGCTAGAGAAAAAACAATATGGCGGACGAGTTTTGTGATTATTGTTAGATTCTATTAAAAATTGGTATGTGAGGGTTTTCGGGGACAGAGATCACAATTTTTTGTCAAAATGCACAAATTCAAGTTGGCGGCTCCAATGCGGCGATGAGTTTGTGGTTATAGCCCGATTCCAATAAAAATTGGTAAGTGAGGGTTTTCGGGGACAGAGATCACAATTTTTTGTCAAAATGCACAAATTCAAGTTGGCGGCTCCAATGCGGCGATGAGTTTGTGGTTATAGCCCGATTCCAATAAAAATTGGTATGTGGGGGTTTTTGAGGTCGGAGATCATGATTTTATTGTCAAAATCAACGATTTTAAGATGTCGGCTCCAAGACTCATTTTTCGCAGACTGTACTTATTTGTTTACTCCATAAAAATTTCATGTTAATTGCCTTATCTCCGGACAATCAATGGTATGCGCATCATTGGCGTGAATATTTTTAAATTTTCATCCATGTCTGCCAAACTGTAGTTTGATGTTTACTTGGAATGATAGGTGTTGATAGCAAAAAAACGACATGTTGCTGAATGTGTTCCACCTTTATGAATTCATGTTAAAGAAAGCTGATTTATTTAACAGGATAAAAGGATTTTTGAATTCCAATGTTGAATCGGTGTATGTAGTGAGCTCAAAATTCCTCATGGAATAATTTTTTCCTTATACGAATTTTTTATTTACAGAAAACAGCGCATCAACCCTTAAAGTTATTAGCGCGAACTAGGTTACATATGTGTACAGATATGCATACGTATATACACACACATACATATATAAATATATACGTGTGGTAAATTTTCACTTATAATACCACAAGAGCTTCAAAATTATCGGGTATTTCCCGATAGGTTCGTTGCAAACAAATTAAGGAGTCAAGTTTTTCAGGTTAAAAAATCACGAGCGCGAAGCGCGAGTGATTTTTCCTGAAAAACTTGACGACTTTATTTGTTTGCAGGGAACCTTGAGGGAAATGCCAGATAATTTTGAAGCTCGTATCGTATTCGGGGATTATTTTCCGTCCCAAAAGTAGTAAATTGGTTCCAAACTGTTTTTTGCCTTCTCCGTATTAATGGGAACATTTCCTTTGACTTTTTATCGATGGTGGACAGAGAACAAACTCCAAATCGACTCATTTTCATGCAAAATCTCCAATTGTCACAATTGAATTCAACCTGTCAGTTTGAAGTGTGGTTAATTTGACTGGATCATGTTTTGTTTTTTATATATAGCAACTACCAGAGAAAATTTTCAAAAAATTATCAGTATAATACCATGTAGGTTGTACCACGTGACGTCGAATGGTGCAATTCTATTGGTCGATATTTGGGTCGGAAAAATAATCATCATAATTTGTTATATTCTATTATAAATATTTATTTGATGTAGATAAGATATTAGATGGTCTGTGTGACAGCCCTCTCCTAAGATGTTGCCTATGTCTCTGGGAATATGGAATGTTTTTCTTGGGTTTCAATATCTTGGGCACTCTGTGAGCACATGCTTTACGGTCAGGGCCATTTGACAGTTGTCGCACTTCGGTTGTTCGGTGCGGAGCATTAGATATTCGTGTGAGAATCTTGTATGTCCGATACGGAGGCGGGATAATGTAGTCTGATGTCTTCTATTGTTTGGGGAGTACTGCCAGGGTCTCACGAATTGTTTTACTTCTGCAAGTTTCGAAGTCGATTGTTCCCATCTGCTCTGCCACTCGTTCAGGATGATGTTTCTCATATGTTTTTTTGTATCTGATAGTTCTGATCGTCTGACTGGATGAGATTGTGGATTTGATATCGCAAAGCGTGCGGCTGCATCTGCTTTCTCGTTCCCTTGTATACCTATGTGGGAAGGGACCCACATAAGCTTCACTGTTTTTTCATTATCTCGATGTTATGGAGTTCGTTTTTTATGAGGAGAAGGATAGGGTTCTTTGGGTATATCTGTTGGATGCTTTCAATCGCACTTAGTGAATCTGATATAATTATATATTTACTACTGTTGTCAGTTCTCAGGTAAACTAGAGCCTGGTATATTCCGTAGAGTTCTCCTGTGCAGGTGCTCGTTATGTTGGGCATTTTGAAGTAGAGGGTAGAGTTAGGTGTAACTACAGCAACGCCAACTCCTTGTTCTGTTTTTGAGCAGTCAGTGTATAGGTGGATAAAATGTTCATCCATGTTCAGCCGTTGATGAAAGAGATTAATGATCATTTCTGGGTTGGTTTCGTTTTTTTTAAGGAGGTCAAGCATAAGTCACTTTTTGGAAATTCTATGAGCCAAGGAGGGAATGTTTCGATTTGTGAGAATATGGAAGGAATGGAGATATGTAGTTCATCAAGGATTACGTTGATTCTCTGATAGAAAGGTGGACGAGTACGTGGAGAGTTTCTGAATATATCCATGAAGCGATTGGAGATAACGTTATCATGGGTGGGATGGTTTGGGAGTGCGGAGATTGCACTTATACGAATTGAATGTGTTTGTTTGTTGTTCATCTCATATGTATGCCTTATTTTAGTTAAATCCGCACGCCTATGCGTGATCAGTTGTTCCTTTCTTCGTCGATATAGCGGCGATGTCACTGCTATCAAATTGAATTGACTCTGAATATATACGCTTGTCAACGCAAGAAATTAAAAAGAATAAGTTAACACAACGTGGAGTGCTGTCTTAATCAAAACCTCATTTTTGGAAACGAGTTACCACAACTCGTCGATCAAACCTAAGCGGACGAACGTCCCAAAAATACAGTGTTGACATATAATTTTGAAAAGAGCGATAATACATTTACCACCATAAAACCATTTGATTGGTTGTCACCAAAATCTTAAAATTTATTGTTTGACAAACCATGTACCCTAGCAACACAGGGATGTCCTAGGTATGTCCTTTTTATGTACCGCGGTACATGGACATCATTGGGACATCCAGGACATCCCTTCTGATATATCCAGAGGTTGTCCCATTCATGTCCCTGATATTTCTGATATCCATTATCATATATAAGAATCGTAGAACTCATTAAAATGTTCATTGAAAATTCAAAGTTGATATTTTGTTTTGAAAATGTTTGTTTTTCTTCTGGAAAATATTTATTAAGAAAATGGAAATATATTTCAGAAATTTCTGGGATGTGACCATTTCGCAAGCAGAAAATTATTTATGCATAATATACCCTTAATATAAATTCTCAAATTATACACAAATCCCAAACACAATTACATTTCGGTTTCTGTGGTTTTGTCCTGTTTGGCTTTGGCAACATTGTTTGAATTATTTGGTGATATGTCAACAAGTTAACCTCACTTTGCATAATGTTCAAGTTTCTAACTTTTCTTTATTCGATGTAAAAAGATCATTATTGTATTTGACAATTTTTGTGAGCATTTGAAGCATTTTATCAGTTGTGTATATCATAGTTAAGAAATGGAAATAATAAGTTGAGTTCAAGGTTGGTAAAACAAAAATTATCAAAATATAGAATGTAATCTTTTGGATCAAAGACTTGATTGTTCCAATAATATGGTTATTCGATTCTGAATATTATGTTTATAGTATATTTATTAATATATTATAGGTACATATTAATATAATGGATCGTAGGAGGAAGGTATCCTCAAGGCTTGAGAGAAAAAATACACTGAGTAAATATTATAAAAGGACAAGAAAACTTGGAAGACAAAATGAAGAATTTTGAGAGGATTGTAGTGGGCCTTCTACTAGTCGATTAATGGCTGTGAATGATGATATTCATAAAACATTACCTTCTACAAGTTCAGATAAAATATTCCTGAAGTTGATCAATGTGAATCAAGTTCTGAAAATTGGTCTGATGGTTCTTCCCTTGGAGAATTGAGCCCTACATCAAGAGAAGGCCTTGTTCAAAATTATCATGTTGGGAACTTCCATGAAAATGTTGAAAATTCAAATGTTAACATAAATTCCAAGTTAACTGAATCGGCCTTGAAACACAACATAACACATCCAGCAATAATACTTAGTGAGTATTTTTATCTATTATTGTAAATCCCAAAAGAGCTATATCTGTATTAGTAATTTTTTTCATTGTCAATTCAATCTGCAATAATATCTTTGTTACAGGATCTTCTGAAGCCATTGGCAATAAAAAACAGATTGAGGAGACTTTGCAGAAGTTTTTCAGGAGGACCAAGGAGAGAAGCCACAGAGAAAAAGATAATGCAATGCCTGCAATAAATGCAACACCCTAATATGTGTACAATTTTCAACTGATTCACCTAGTCTTTTGATTATTTAGATGAGTTTTTTTTTCGTTTTTTTTTATCATATCTTTACACAATCTGACATAATTAATTTCTGAATTAAACCCGTTTTGTGTTGAGAATCTTATTTGAATTTCATTTTTTCCATATTTTCCATGAAATTTTTCAAATTAAATAAATGAAAGAAAAGGACATTTGAGGACGTCCAGGGGATGTACCATATATCCCAGGGATGTCCCCGGGACATCCCTAGGGTGTCCCTTTGATGTCCATTGTCGGGACTTGGTACATCCCTGGGACGTACCAAAAGGACATCCCTTGGATGTCCTTTTCGGTGGAAAGTAGATGTCCCTAGTATGTACCACGTCCCGACAAAGGATATCCCAGGGACGTCCCAGTAGCAAATGAAGGACGTCCCTGGGATGTCCAGAGGATGTACTTGTGTTGTTAGGGTAGGTACACATACCAAATTTGATAAGTGGAACTGTGTGTAATATGTAATATAAGTTGTCAGTGAAGTGAAAATCGTGCTTGACTCACCTCAAAATGTTTACTAATTTCTTGCGTAGCTTTGAGTTTGAGCACGTCCTTACAATCCGGATCGCCTAACATCGTCACATAGCTTTTGAACTGATTCATCTGAGTTGTATGAGGGTTGACACCCACCATACTTGATGTTGAGGCTTGCATCTTTATGGGGATGTACGAAGGTCAGGCAGGTTCCATTCTGAAATATACCGAAAAAATAAATATGCATAGAGAAGTTGACGAATCATTTGGGAATTAGTAAATTAAAGATGGACCGAGTATCGATCCCTGAGGCACTCCAGAGTTTGTAGACTTGATACTTTTATTATGAATTACAAAGCAGTGCTTTCTGCAAAAATGGACCGGGTACCGATCCCTGAGGCATTCCAGCGCTGTAGAGTGGATATTTTTATTGTGAATTGCAAGAAATACAGCTGACAACTGAGACAAAATATTGTCATCCTCTCATAAATACTTCGTATCAAAATTCGAATTGTGCCTACCAGACCATTACAAAGAAAACGCTCGTGATTCACGAAAACCAACTACTTACAACTAGTTTCTCACGAGAAGCGCCAAAACAGAATAAGTATCGATCATTTTCAGGAGTGACGAATTCTCAGTCAGCAATGGGAACTCCAAGAGCAAGAACTTCAACACAAAACAAACTCTAAAACTCTTTCATATTGCAGACGAATCATTCGGGAATTAGTAAATTAAAAATGGACCGAGTATCGATCCCTGAGGCACTCCAGAGTTTGTAGACTTGATACTTTTATTATGAATTACAAAGCAGCGATTTCTGCAAAAATGGGCCGAGTACCGATCCCTGAGGAATTACAGCGCTGTAGAGTTGATATTTTTATTGTGAATTGCAAGAAATACAGCTGACAACTGAGACAAAATATTGTCATCCTCTCATAAATACTTCGTATCAAAATTCGAATTGTGCCTACCAGACCATTACAAAGAAAACGCTCGTGATTCACGAAAACCAACTACTTACAACTAGTTTCTCGCGAGTAGCGCCAAAACAGAATAAGTATCGATCATTTTCAGGAATGACGAATTCTCAGTCAGCAATGGGAACTCCAAGAGGGCGAACTTCAACACAAAACAAACTCTAGAACTCTTTCATATTGCAGTAAAAAGTTGTGGATTCATTTGGGACTCATTTTTAACAGACGCGATATAAAATGGATGATAGAACAATAGATCTGATTTTCGCGGGTTCTTTGGAAAGTTTGCCGCCTGTGAGTTCGAAAATTGTTCGGATTTTTACGAGTTCGACTTTTACAGGTGAGTTTCTCGAGAAATATATCAGGAAATATAATTTTTACTAGCCCACGAATACCTTCAGCATAATTTTATTTTTATTATATTTTATTGTATATGAATAATCCCATTGACAAAGTAAAGTAAATTTTGGTAGAACATGAGAATAAAAATTTAATACACATAATACAGATAGATATAAATATATAGACAGAAAAAACATAAATAAATTAAAAGTAAAAAAAAATTTAAAACAAGCTTTGATTAAACTGCACAAAAAAGAAACCAAGGAGTTCATAAAACCTATAATGTTGTGTAAACCCCAAACCCATAAAAAGGTTGACACTTGATGACATTTCTATAGAGCAGTTATCTCTATAGAAGTGTCATCAGTATAAGTATGATACATATGAGTCGCCTAGAATCAAAACTGTGTATTTGCCACATATGTCATTCTGAGAAAACCGCGAAAAACTGTGAGTTTATGATATATCTGCAGTTTCACAGCAATTTTTTTAAATGCTATGTGTACTCTAAAGGAATCCACAGTGGTTTATGTTGAAGTATGGATCGTTATTTTCTGATTTAATGGAATTGTTTGAAAATACAAAGTTTTGAAACTGAATCTTGGGAAAATACAGAGCTTTGAAACCAATCCAAGAAAATGCAGAGTTTTGTTACGTACAAGTGCAATCAACATTGTAGCAAGACAGGGCCGTAATGAAAATCATTATATTTTATCATAAAAATATATTCTATTGAGCTGTTGAATATTGAAGGAATAAATTGAATAAACGAATAAAAATACGGTGATATGTCAATTTAACGTTTATAAAAATGAATCTACATGAATCTAAATGGAAATGATAAAAGTTAGCTCGAACTGTTAAGCCAAAAACTGGAATGAAATTATTCCTTAATACGTCTGTTATCACTGAGAATTTGAAAAGACGAAATGACTTCATAGGACAGGCTTCATCACGTATATTTAGGATACTCCTTGGTTGAAGAAAAAACGGAGTTTTGATTAAATAATAAAACTCCAACTAAGTTTTTATACCTCGTTTATGTATACCTTTCAACGAGTTTTGAAGCTGAATGATATTGTAAGATGCTGCACAAACCTGTGATCTATTATATCCAATAGCTAACTCAGTTTTTTCGGTTTTGATAAATACAGACTTTTGATTTTATACGACTCATATACAGTGCTTCTCAAAAGTCCCCTCCCCCCCTCTTATTTTTGGAACGATTATACATAAACAAGTGAAATTTGGAAACTGAATATTAAAGGTTGTAAACTTCCCTACTAGTGATGATAGATGACGAAATCGTCAAAGATGACGTCACAAGGCCATTGTGACCAATAATTTTAAATAGAACCCTACGGCAAGCGACACCTCTTTTAAAAGGTATCGAAAAAACCTATTCAATAATACTAATTTTGTTTGTGTTTATGACAGTTTTAATGGCTCATTAGTAAATATTAAAATTTAAATTCCATTCAGTATGATATTAATTACAGATTTAAGAATCAGTATCTACTTAAAGAAATTGCTCGAAGTGACCTCCATTTACTTCCTGACAGTGAAATATCCTATTTTTAAACTCTTCTCGTACTTTTGCAAATGTGTCTGCGGAAACAGCCTCACATTCTGAAACAATACGTCAATATTGTCAGGTTCAGTGGCGTAAACCTTCGATTTAAGGTACCCCCCCCAGAAAAAAATCCAAAGGTGTGAGGTCCGGTGATCGAGCTGGCCATTCCGTTGAACCTCGTCGTCCAATCCATCTACCACAATACTCCTCATCCAAATACCGTCTTACTGCACCGTAATAGTGTGGAGGAGCACCATCCTGTTGGAATGATATTTCCAAATTGCCGAATTCATCTGGATTATCTTCCAAAATGTCAAGGATTAACGGTTCTATTGCGTTTTGCAACAGCTCCAGATAAACCTCACCAGTTAAATTGGTATTTAAAAAAAGAGGCCCAACGATGTGGTTTCCCAGGATACCTTCCCAAACATTCACCTTCTGGGGAAATTGGGTATGTGTTTCACGAAACAGGTGAGGATTTGCGTCACTCCAATACCTCACATTCTGTGTATTTACATTTCCATTTAGATAGAAAGTACTTTCGTCACTAAAACAAATTGTTTTGACATAGTCTGGCTGTTGGTCAATTTTAGTTTCCATATTTTCACAAAATTCCAGTCTTCGGTCTGGGTCGTCGTCTGAGAGTTGATGAACCATTTTTAATTTGTATGGATGAAATTTGTTTTTTTTTCAACACCCTGTGTACTGTACTTCGACTGACTTCACAGGTAGATGCAACGTGAGTTGTTGAAGAAGTAGGATTAACTATTACTTCTGCCAGTATATAAATTTTTTCTCATCAGAAATTTGTGGTCTGCCAGATCGTTTCGCATCATCAATACTACCCGTTGTTTCAAACTTACGAAGAAGCTCCCTTATATAAGTCCTCGAAACGGGGCGATCGGGAAACCTCTCATTAAAAATGCGTTCTGCTGCATGAATATTTTGTCCAGTTTCACCACTAATTAGGATCGCTGCTACTTTATCACCTAAAGCACGTACCATTTCGCTTCTTGAAGCACTTAAACGTTCGGCTCACAACAGTTTAACAAATTATTAAAATGTACATAAATATTAAAAGTACCAAAAGCTGCTAAAACAGTTAAACGTTCGATCAACAATAAACAAATTATTAAATGAACAAAAACTTGGACAATTACAAAAACGTCGAATTAGGGAGACCAACAAAAACGTCAGCTTATTTGACAACTATCCAGAGGCGGAGCTTGATTTTGGAATTTTAGTATCAACTGATTTAATTCATCACAGCTTTGCGTTTTGCCAGTTGCCAAAACTGCCACAAACACAAACAAAATCAGTATCATTGAATAGGTTTTTTCGATACCTTTCAAAGAGGTGTCGCTTGCCGTAGGGTTCCATTTAAAATTATTGGTCACAATGGCCTTGTGACGTCATCTTTGACGATTTCGTCATCTATCATCACTAGTAGGGAAGTTGACAACCTTTAATATTCAGTTTCCAAATTCCACTTGTTTATGTATAATCGTTCCAAAACCAAGAGGGGGGGAGGGGACTTTTGAGAAGCACTGTATGCATACTATATATAATCAGTATGTTCATGTTCTTATGCGATTTAAAAGCTTGTCGCGTAATTTTCTTATGAATCCTTAACCTTGTCGCGATCGAGGTTTATTCCTAATTGGAATTTTCAATTTTAAGGGGTAGGATATACCGGGTGTCCACGGAAGGTAGTTCGCCTCTATAACTTCTTTGTTTTCGGAGATAATGGAATGAAATTTGGAGGATCTGTTTAATGCATAAAACTGCATTTTTTACAAGTAACTCAACTTCATGCAAATTCCGGATTCACCGGATGTGACATAAACTTTCGATTTTTAAATGGGACACCTGGTATAATTTCAGTTTTTTTGTCTCCATATGACATTTCGAATACAACCATGTAACATTTGTTACTGTTTGTAACCGTTTTTTTATTTTTTTCCGAAATAAATTTTTATTCTAGAGGGCTATGGATATCAATCAATCAAAAATATGCTTTATTGTCGAAGACATAAATCTTATTGACAAAGCTTGTACTACAAATACTAAAAATATAGATATTTTACAATTATTTGTTAGATTCTAATAAAAATAAACATAATTTAAATATTCAACATAGAGCATAAAATTAACAATAAGCATTAAGTACCCACAATATAGTTAAAAAGAATTAATAAATATTTATAGAAACACACAAACAATCAAAAATACTATCTGTGTTACCACAAAGATAACACAGAGTAATTATAAAGTAAAAAATAAATATAATTGAATATCACATTGTCAAGATTAAAAATAACTAAGCACATTATTTGTTTTAAAATAATTACATTATTTGGTTAAAAATAACTCGTCAATTAATCAAAATATCACATAAAAATGTATGTATGGTTGAATAATATATATTGAAAAATATTAAAATGTTAACTAATAGGACCACTTATGTTTTTATTGAGGAAATCTTGAACTTCGTAAAATACTTCATCCATAAGAATGAGTTTCACCGATTTCCTGAATAAATGAAGGGATTCAATGGTTTTGATGCTGGCTGGAAGATGGTTATATAGTTAGTCAGTTATATAGTTTTGCAGCATTATAAATAATGGAGTTTTTTATCAAATTGGAAGCTGGAATGGGTAGCCTTAGGTTGTTATTTTGGCGGGTGGAACCAGAAATGGTATCATATGTTGATTTATTTTTATGTGCTAAGCATACCGATTCGAGAATGAAAAGAGATGGAATGGTGAGGAGTTTTTGCTTTCTGAAAAGTTCTTTACATGATACTCGAGGTCCAAGCCCGCAGATATAGCGTACTGCACGTTTCTGGAGAGTGAATATTATGTTGAAGCACTGTTTGTTACAGGTACCCCAAAAAGGGATACCATACGTGACATGCGACTCAAATAAGGCATGGTAAACTACTTTTGCCGTTGTCTCACCCAATTCTCTTGAGATAACACGTAGAGCATAGCACCCTTTGGACAGCTTTTTACTAAGATGACGAACATGATCTTCATACGTTCAAATAACTAATTTCAGTCCTAAAATGTTTGTAAAAATACAACTTTACTGTTTTCGATCAAAATGTTTCAGCTATGTGACGTTTGATTTTAAAATTTTTATTACCATTTTTTTTAATGGCAACATGGTGGCTCGTCGGGTTAGAAAAAAAGAGCATGTTATTACGATTAATTTGAAACTTTCGATAAAAAACTGAAAATATAAGTTAGAACTTTCGTTAAATGAAGAATCTTATCGAGATTAAAATAAGATTTAAAATCATTGAGTAGCATGTGACCAACACAACTGAAACAAAATCATTAAATTGTTGCGGTAAAAATTGACGGGTCGACCTATTATTTTACATCTCTTCTACAAAGTCAATTAGGTAGTTATTGTGTACCTCATTGTTTGAAAATCATGGAAAATAACAATATTTATAGAAGAACTGAAAAAGTTGATATGTTATTAGTTTTTGGAGAGTGTAGGCAAAATTCAACCGATGCTGCACGTCTCTACGCACAGAGATATCCTGATCGGCGTCACCCGACCCGGCACTATTTTCCAAAACTGGTTCAAAAAATGTGAAATGAGCCTGATAATGATGGGAAAGATTCGTTTGTTGTGAGTGAAGAAAAAATAATAGATGTTCTGGCATACGTTCAAGTAAATATTAATACGTCACTCAGGGAGATCGCAAGAGAATGTGACATTTCGAAGTCTTCTGCAGCTAACATTTTGAAGAAACATAAATATCATTATTTGAATAACTACTACACCAGCACCTGTACCAAAACGATAATGTAAGGAGACTTGAGTATTGCAATTGGTTCTTTGGAAAATATTTGGAGGATGACACATTCCCATATAAAATTCTGTATACTGACGAAAGCCGTTTCACTAATTTGGGACATTTCAACAGAAATAATAAGCGATATTGGTCCGATGCAAATTCACACTTGATGGAGGAAGGAAATTTCCAAGAACGGTTTGGTTTCAATTGTTGGGTTGGAATTTTAGGGGACATAATTTTAGGCCCTATCATTTTTGACGGTGTCCTGATAGGGGCTAGATATCTAAGTTTCCTCACGCAGGAAATTGAGCATTTCTTGGACGAAGTTCTATCAATAAATCGAGTTACGGAATATCTGCATGAAACATAAAACGAAAACTGGATTGGAAATATGGGTCCAGTTAAAATAGGGTTGTTTTCAATTTATACCTTTATTTATTCATTTTTAAAAAACTTTTCAGGTCAACCGACCTTACGCCTCTAGATTTTTTTTATGGGGATCTATTAAAAACGAGGTTTTTGATGTACCTCCTGCCACACGACATGAATTCGAGGACAAAGAAAGGGCAGCTATTCATAGAATTACACCAAGACAGATTTGTTGAAATTATAAACAGGATGTTCATAAAATCAGATGTGGAATCATCTGCGACTGAAAGATAAACTTTAGTCACTATCTTCCATCGTCAAGATAACCTCTTGTGGGGTATTCATGTTGAAAAGGGAAACATTCTCAATTAAATATTGATAGAAAGATTTTTCTGTGAATTGAAAAATCCACGATTAAAATGAAGTTATTTTTGTGAATGTCTAACAGAAACAACTACTTCCCGGCTAAAGCCACGCTGGACATTGAACTACATCTGATAGATATTCTAAAAGGCCTAATTCAAAGAAAAATCTGAAATTGAAAATTTGCATTTTCATTCAGATAGTTATTTGATTTTCTATTCCAGTCTTGATTAGGAACTCATAAAGATGAATGAGGCAAAGAAGAATGTTTTCAAAGAGAGTACTCACCAGAAATCATTCGTAACATTGACGCAGGAGGACATCGCATTCAGTAGGTCTTCAATACATTTTGTCGACGAAAATCTATTTCACGCTTCCACGATCATCAGGAAGACCGGAAGAAATGGGAGACACATTTTTAAGAAGCAATCTCACTTTGCAAAGATGGAAAAAGTTAGAATCATTTCTTTTGGAGAGACACTTTGAAATTAGTATTTTCTGACAAAAGAAATGATTCTAACTTTTTCCATCTTTGCAAAGTGAGATTGCTTCTTAAAAATGTGTCTCCCATTTCTTCCGGTCTTCCTGATGATCGTGGAAGCGTGAAATAGATTTTCGTCGACAAACATGTATTGAAAACCTACTGAATGCGATGTCCTCCTGCGTCAATGTTACGAATGATTCGTGAGTACTCTTTGGAAAACATTCTTCTTGCCTCATTCATCTTTATGGTTCCTAATCAAGACTGGAATAGAAAATCAAATAACTATCTGAATGAAAATGCAAATTTCAATTTCAATTTTTCTTTGAATTAGGCCTTTAGAATATCTATCAGATGTAGTTCAATGTCCAGCGTGCTTACCGGGAAGTAGTTGTTTCTGTTAGACATTCACAAAAATAACTTCATTTAATCGTGATTTTCAATTCACAGAAAAATCTTTCTATCAATATTTAATTGAGAATGTTTCCCTTTTCTACACCAAGACAGTTGAGAAACGTTGTAAGAGCAACAATAAGAAAAGTTCGCCTTTGTCAGCAACAAGATGGAGGTCACTTTGAACATCTGGAACCCTAAAGATATGTAAATAGGTGGTTTCAATATAATTATTTCATTTTCAACAGGTGCTTCATTTTAGAAAAGTTCTAACGTTATGGTATTTTCAGTTTTTTATCGAAAGTTTTCTTACAACCTAATAGAGTGCAGTATCAAATTAATCGTAATAAATGCTCTTTTTTTCTAACCCGACGAGCCACCATGTTGCCATTTGAAAAAAAATAGTAATAAAAATTTTAAAATCAAACTCACATAGCTGAAACGTTTTGATCGAAAACAGTAAAGTTGTATTTTTACAAACATTTTAGGACTAAAATTAGTTATTTGAACGTATCCATAGCCCTCCAGAATAAAAATTTATTTCGAAAAAAAAATAAAAAAACGGTTACAAACAGTAACAAATGATACATGGTTATATTCTAAATGTCATATGGAGACAAAAAACTGAAAATATACCATTTAAAAATCGAAAGTTTATGTTACTTCCGGTGAATCCGAAATTTGCATGAAGTTGAGTTACTTGTCAAAAAATGCAGTTTTATGCATTAACCAGATCCTCCAAATTTCATTCCATTATCTCCGAAAACAAAAAAGTTATAGGGACGAGCCACCTTCCGTGAACACCAGGTATAGTAGGCTTTTTCAAGAAGCAGATTTTTGACCGATCTTCTGATCTGATATATTCTTAGTTAGCTGTGGCAAGTGATTGCTTTTCTCATTTCAGATACCACCATGGAAAGGAACACACTTATGGCAAAATGTTACCCAAAAATCAAAGATTATTGCAGAGAAAAGCATGGACTAGAGTTTCAGGTATACGCATTGCCATTGCCACCAATTTATCTCAAAAACGCGATATTAAGAATGAAAACTGTGACACTAGGGATGCCTTTAACCTAGACGAAGAGAATAAACTATTTCTTCAAACCCTTTACAAAACTACAAAACAACATTTTACGAACAACCTTCCAAGTTTTCTGCAGTCACGTCACGTTATTCAATACATTTCCGGCGGGTTTTGCCCTTGGCCCTGCTAACACATCTTGGTACGAAATGGTACGGGATCGCGTCCCATAAATAGTCTGCATACAGAGCAATCAATATTAACAGGACAGCTCATGTTTCAACGAAGAAAATTGCAATTCACCATTCAAAAGACAGGGGCAAATTGAAATAAAATCCGAAGTAAATGTGAGATGTAGGAACCATATTTGAATATAATTTCCACGAGATAAGACTCCAACGGAAAAATTATAAATAGCTTATTACAACAACAAAACTTTGATTTGAAGAATATTTTGGTTTTCTACCTCTTAGTGTTGTGTTAAAATATTTGAAATAAAGTCTTGTAGATGTGGAAATGATAATAGGTAATTGAAATAAATGTGGGAAGCTGAATACTCTTGTGTAGAATTGAATAGGAATTATTGTTTTGTATAAAGTGTATATTTTCATAAGTTTTGCAAAGCGCTTTCGACTTTCGTCATCTTCAGTGCTTCGTGAAAGTAAATACACGAGTTGACTAGTGTGTTATAATCTCTCTCACACCAGTCAATTAATAATTAATTTCATGTGTTGTCATTGTTATGGTGATCTGGAAGCCAATGGCAAAACTAAACTCTTGCGGGACGATATTGTACATTCAATCAATCAATCAATCAATCAATCAATCAACATATACATACACTATATTGTCATAAGAATTAGATCTTGTGGACAAAGTGTGTACAATATATATATATATATATATATATATATAAATAAAAATATGATAAAAGCATTAACAATTTTGTCATTACAGTAAATAATTTAAAATAAAATACAATCACAAGTTGGTAGTAAGAGTAAAATCACACAACTCGGCAAAACACAGTTAAGGGGATGGTTAAAAAATAGTTAGATAGTACAGGTCAAAGTATAAATGCCTACATACAGTGCTTCTCAAAAGTCCTCTCCCCCCCCTCTTATTTTTGGAACGATTATACATAAACAAGTGAAATTTGGAAACTGAATATTAAAGGTTGTAAACTTCCCTACTAGCGATGATAGATGACGAAATCGTCAAAGATGACGTCACAAGGCCATTGTGACCAATAATTTTAAATGGAACCCTACGGCAAGCGACACCTCTTTTAAAAGGTATCGAAAAAACCTATTCAATGATACTAATTTTGTTTGTGTTTATAGCAGTTTTAATGGCTCATTAGTAAACATTAAAATTTAAATTCCATTCAGCATGATATTAATTACAGATTTAAGGATCAGTATCTACTTAAAGAAATTGCTCGAAGTGACAGTGAAATATCCTATTTTTAAACTCTTCTCGTACTTTTGCAAATGTGTCTGCGGAAACAGCCTCACATTCTGCAACAATACGTTGTTTAAAAACGTCAATATTGTCAGGTTCAGTGGCGTAAACCTTCGATTTAAGGTATGCCCACAGAAAAAAATCCAAAGGTGTGAGGTCCGGTGATCGAGCTGGCCATTCCGTTGAACCTCGTCGTCCAATCCAACTACCACGATACTCCTCATCCAAATACCGTCTTATTGCACCGTAATAGTGTGGAGGAGCACCATCCTGTTGGAATGTTATTTCCAAATTGCCAAAATTTCAAGGATTAACGGTTCTATTGCGTTTTGCAACAGCCTCACCAGTTAAATTATTATTTAAAAAAAGAGGCCCAACGATGTGGTTTCCCAGGATACCTGTCCAAACATTCACCTTCTGGGGAAATTGGGTATGTGTTTCACGAAACAGGTGAGGATTTGCGTCACTCCAATACCTCACATTCTGTGTATTTACATTTCCATTTAGATAGAAAGTACTTTCGTCACTAAAACAAATTGTTTTGACATAGTTTGGCTGTTGGTTGATTTTAGTTTTCATATTTTCACAAAATTCTAGTTTTCGGTCTGGGTCGTCGTCTGAGAGTTGATGAACCATTTTTAATTTTTATGGATGAAATTTGTTTTTTTTTCAACACCCTGTGTACTGTACTTCGACTGACTTCACAGGTAGATGCAACGTGAGTTGTTGAAGAAGTAGGATTAACTATTACTTCTGCCATTATATCAATTTTTTTCTCATCAGAAATTTGTGGTCGGCCAGATCGTTTCCCATCATTAATACTACCCGTTGTTTCAAACTTACGAAGAAGCTCCCTTAAATAAGTCATCGAAACGGGGCGATCGGGAAACCTCTCATTAAAAATGCGTTCTGCTGCATGAATATTTTGTCCAGTTTCACCAAGAATTAGGATCGCTGCTACTTTATCACCTAAAGCACGTACCATTTCGCTTCTTGAACCACTTAAACGTTCGGCTCACAACAGTTTAACAAATTATTAAAATGTACAAAAATATTAAAAGTACCAAAAGCTGCTAAAACAGTTAAACGTTCGATCAACAATACACAAATTATCAAATGTACAAAAACTTGGACAATTACAAAAACGTCGAATTAGGGAGACTAACAAAAACGTCAGCTTATTTGACAACTATCCAGAGGCGGAGCTAGAATTTTGAATTTCAGTATTAACTGATTTAATTCATCACAGCTTTGCGTTTTTTAAAAGCGAGTTGCCAAAACTGCCATAAACACAAACAAAATTAGTATCATTGAATAGGTTTTTTCGATACCTTTTAAAATATGTGTCGCTTGCCGTAGGGTTCCATTTAAAATTATTGGTCACAATGGCCTTGTGACGTCATCTTTGACGATTTCGTCATCTATCATCACTAGTAGGGAAGTTTATAACCTTTAATATTCAGTTTCCAAATTTCACTTGTTTATGTATAATCGTTCCAAAAATAAGAGGGGGGGAGGGGACTTTTGAGAAGCACTGTATATATGGGCAATTACATACATACATGTATCAGTCTTGAGTATCGCTCCAATTTTTATTAATAAATTCATTAACGTCATAAAAGGCCTTCTCTGTAAGGAATTGTTTTAGGGATTTTCTGAATAAGTGACCCGAATTAATGGTCTTGATAGATGATGGAAGGTGATTATTATAGTAGGGCAGCATTATAGACTAGTGACTTTTTTATTAAATTTGTAGAGGGTATAGGAAGTCGCATGTTATTTTGACGGGTGGATCCATGAGTAATCTCATACATTGATTTGTTATGTACCAAGCATACTGTTTCCAGAATGTACAGTGAAGGTAGTGTAAGGATTTTGTGTTCCTTGAATAATGTTATAGATAAAATTGTTTCTGTCATATCATCTTCCATAATCAACTGTGGGTAAAACGATTGGTTCAGGTTCATTCGAGCACCATTTATCACAAAACTTTGAAGTAAATTCACTTTGTGGTGAATTAAAAGCTTCACTGGTTTCTAGGTTTCTAGTGCCTGTTGATGGATCATGTTCGACTTCGCGTGAGACAGTAAATGTCTCAAAAATATTTCGGCTTATAAACCCAATGGTAGGGCTGCACTTTATATGCAATTTTATTGATGGTGGAGGAATTGGAAAAATAAATGAAAAACTTTCAGGTCGTCGACATGAGATGGGGGGTCAGAGATGAAGCCACAGATGATCACATGACCACAGAACTTTGTATGAAGGAAATTCAAAATTGCCAAAGATTGTCTATGGGGCCGAACTTCGTTGTAAGTTATACATTAATTATGGGACCCAGAAATATATTTCTTTATGGGCACATTTCACAGAAAACTTTTTATAGGTATTTTTGGGGCAAAAATATGGTTACAGGCCAATTCCGACATATATCCTGACATCCGAATTGCAAATGATAAGAGACGAGTTGGCAGCCACAGGACATGACCCAACATTAATAGACACTTGGTATAGAAAGGATGCTAACGCTGTACCCCCAGTATCGGTACTACAACCCATCTCTTCTATTTTGATAAACTTCAATAACAAGGTAAGATACAACCATAATTCGTTAGAATACTAAGTACAAAAATCAAATCGCTGTGTGGATATAGAAGTTTGCTTTTTCCTAGAGAATTCCCAAGTTACAAGCTGAAGATCAGGCTAAATGGTGGGATACACTCGGGAAATTTCAAAAATCATTCAGAAAAGCCGCCGCCTCTTTGAATCAGCAAGGAAAAATGGATGATGATGCTACTCACAACTATTTCATGTCAGGTGAGAAACAGAAAGCAAAATCATAGTTTCATTTCTCTAGTCCCTAATACTTCTTACAGAAGAATTCAATACTTAAACACTCTTTCAAAGTGTACTAAGATGGAACCCTATGATACATGTTATTTTTCTAAATCACAAAATATTGAGAATGTTCATTAACCATTTGTCGGTTAGTTTCAAAAAATTTATTTAATTTTTTAGTGACCGAGAGAGAAGTCATAAACGGCGTATTGAACGTGAAGAACACTAAAAACCACTGCTTGGCTTACATCAGATACATCAATAACATCAACCTGCAAAACCTCAAAAAAGCTTCTCTGTTCGTCGATATCATCAACAGAAGTTTGGACACGGAATCCGCCAAATTATTGGGTAACCTCAGGGACGAAAGACTCCCTGCCAAAATAGAGACGAGCAACATCCAAAAGTAAGCAGGCAAGTGAATCATTCAACAAACTTGAACCTCATTCGTCTTTTAGATATACCGTAGAATGGATAGGCAGAGAGGGGCTAGATAACGAAACTCATGAAGACTATCTGAAACACTTCATTACTCATTTTTATAAAAACATCATCAAATTAGTGGACAGAGCAATGAGAAAAGAAGACTCGAGTGCGCAGGGTCAAATAGTTACAGAGATATTACAACATCTACACGCTTGTAACAATTCCGTGAGGGTAAATAACAAAACAATTCCTAGAACTTAGTCCAAACATGAAAATTATTGAGAAAATAATTTCACGCATCTACCAAGATTGAGCTTATTCGTATCTGAATGGCTTTGAACAGGAATCCCTTGGAAAATATAACTTGAGCGGCTAACCTAGTCTCCACCCTGTATACGGTTTTAATTTATGCGTGGATCTTTGAATTTTTGTACTATAATAGAATAAAAATTATAAAAACGCATTGAAAAGTCTACATAAAGTATATTCAATAGGATATTCACGGAACAATGTATCGACCGATCTGAGCAATTTATCGTTAGATCTCCAAAATTGTACAGATAAAATGGTTCTTTAGGGGACTGACAATAATTTGATGCCATAGTTTTTGTCATTTGACATAAACACGACGATTTATCTGCAGATAAATCCGTCAAAATATCTACCGATAATTTGTAAACCTCGTCTTGTACCTCTTCAATAGGTATACACGAAACAATTTATTGTAGCGATAAATTGCACCAAATTACTAAGAATCGTACATGATCTATTAACGCAAAGTTTTATTGGACCAATATTGTACGTATGTGTTGTTTGGAACAATTATTGGGTCAAATGTAATCAATTTATCTGTGATCGGTGATCTTTCGCCATTTAAAAAAATATGACCGATTAAGCGTTGAAATTGAAGAGGTACGAAACGAGGTTTTGGCGTTAAGTGGTGTTAGTCTAAGATTTTGTAATTTTTGCTGTCTTGTCTGCTTCTTTGTTTTTTTTTGCTACACGCCATTAACTCCTCATAGCCATTCTTTTTTATATTTTTGTTTGTATATTCAGAACTAGTCGTTATCCATAAACACGGATTATTATAACTCAAGTTAACCCTCGCTTTTGCAGGTAACTCCTAATCCACTGTAGGGGTATGCCTCGAATCACATATTTTTCCAGTTTGTTTGGGTGTATTTCATGGTCGTCCATGTCAAAAGCTTTACTGAGATCCAAAAATAAACCTAATACTTTTTTCCCTTATCTAGGTATTCTGTTATCATATCCAGAAATGTTATGTTGTAGTTTCGGTACAATTACCTCTTCTGAAACCGAACTGATGGTCGTTAAATGCATTACACTGAGTGAGAAATTAAGTTATGAATTGATTTGTTGAAAATATGAACAGGATTTTCATAAAATCAGATGTGGAATCTTTCTATTCAATATTCAATTGAGAATGTTTCCCTTTTCAATAGGTTATGAAGTTTACAACGATTTTTTCATACACTTTTGCAAAGGGTGAGATGAGAGATATTGGTCTGAAATTTCCAATCGTCTCTTTTCACATCTACGAAACTTGAATTTAGGATGACAATGAAGGAATAATATGTCAGTTCTCTGTCAGAACGAAGTTGATAAGCCTACTATCTAAATTACTATCCAATAATCAATTTTTGAAAGACGATTTCAGAACATAAATGATCATAACTCACAAACTGTACGACAAAGGTATGGGGAAAGTATTCAAAATTAAATAGGAAAATGTCACAGCTTTCCAAATAAGTAATAATATACAGGGAGTCCTATTTTAAAAAACGGAAGTCTCCGGAAGTAACTAACTTTTAAGCCTCCCTGAGTGATGAAACTGACATCCGGTTCATCGGCAGAATACAGAATGATCTTATGCAGCTATGACCCAAATTGCAATAATTTGTAAAATTGCATTCTGAAAAATCGTTATTTTTTGGTAAGGTTTTGTACAAAAATTGTACAAAATAATTTTTATCGAGAAAACTGTGACATATAGGTATAGCGAATTATCATGGAAAGCTTTGAGGAATCCTTTAAGGATTCCAAAAATTATATGATATACGGGGTATTCTCCAGATACTTCTAATATTCCATCCATCGTAAAACACGATGTATAAGTTGGTTTTCTTAAATACTCCTTGGATTTTATATAGTAAATACAGGTTTATACAATATTATTTATTTATTTTTTTGAGAGGAAGTCTTCTCCACGCCTGGGATAGTTTTTTCAATCTTGTATTTAGAAAAGACATGTTTCGGATACATATGTGGCCATCTTCAGTATAAGTACAAGAAACAGCGGTGTGAAATATGTAGGGTAGAATACATCCTAATGCAGTATTGACGGTAGTATACTGCATTTAGATGTATTCTTCCCCTAAATATTTCACACCCCTGTTTCTCGTACTTATACTGAAGATGGCCACATATGTAGCCGAAACATGTCTTTTCTAAATACAAGATTGAAAAAACTACCCCAGTCGTGGAGAACCCTTTATGCTCCTTCCTCTCAAAAAAAACTATCAACTCCACTTAGAGAATGGATTACTTCCTACAAATAAATATTATTTAACTTCAAATTGTACTGCTCGTGCGTACGCCACTGAAAAGAGTAGCTCTCAAGGGGGAAGTTGCTGGTGAAAGTGGTCGCCTTGTCTGACCGTTCTTTCAGAAAACGAATAAGCTCTACTTTTCGTGATCTAATCAGTTTGATGGCGCAAATCTACTTACAGGTCTTTTACGGACGTGAAGATAGCTTGGAGCATATACACGGATACATGCTAGATAATTCTGACAAATGCCTGATTCTGTATGGCGAGGGCGGATGCGGCAAAACCTCCTTATTAGCCAAATCCGCAGGCATGTCTACGAGTAAGGACTGGTTCCAGGGAGCGAAGCCAATCAGTATCGTCAGATTCCTAGGTACCACGCCCGATTCATCAGCGTTGACGCCCACTCTCATATCTATATGCCAACAGGTAGGCACGCGACCATACAGTAAAATGAAACTGTAAAAACATTCGTCCTTTCAGATATCTTATAACTTCATGCTCCCTTTCGATGGCATTCCAGACGATTTAGTCCCGCTGACGGCACATTTCAAACAACTTCTAACGCTGGCAACCAACGAACAGCCCCTGCTTTTGTTTCTCGACTCTGTAGATCAGCTTACTGGGACACAAGACGCCAATAAGGTGTCATGGCTGCCCACTAGACTGCCACCACATTGCAAAGTAAGGATAGGATGTTGAAAATATCAACATTGGGGTTCAAAAATAATCCAATAAATTCAATAGCCGTTTATTCCACTTTGAAACACAACGCTCTGACAATACAATATTTGTATACAACTCAAATGCACTCCACCTTGAACTACTTTGATTCTCTGCACAACAATAATAACAAAAGTAACTGAATGGAATCACTTGCGTACGCCTGACTTACAGTTGTGGAAAAAATTTGCCGCAATGTACGATTTCCAATGTGTTTGGATGTTGAATGTTGTCTATAGTCGACCAGCACAAAATATAACAAATATTCGCGAAGAGATTCAATTAGTTAACTGGACCACTCTTGATTTGTTCCCACGTCGAGCACGTGACTCCGCTTTTATTATTTATGACAGTCCAGTCAGTATGAAAATTAGTGTTTATGTGTGTCTGGCTTATCAGGAAAGAGACTCTACGACACCGACGTTCCATTGCATGCGAGAAATTATTTGCCGCAATAAATGTAACAAATAATGTCTCTTCTGAAAATAAGTGTTGTGGTTCCTTTTTGCCATAACGGCTTTGAAAATAAAATACATTGTACGAATTAAAAAAAACATAACGTAACTTCTGAAAAATAAACTAAAATTTAATTCAAAACAAAAAACTACGAATCTAATGTGATAAAGGTTCAAATAAACTACCTTGTTGTGGAAAACAATAGCCAAATCTATCAAACAGAGATAATATTTTATCGCTGAGTAGATTTGATGTAATGTTGGCGCAAAGTTGGATAATTTTTCCCCTTATTTCATCAAGTTTTGTAGCTCTCTGAAATTCATGTAGATAAGCTGATTCTTTCAGAAAGAAATCCCTCGTAGATAAATCTGGTCATCTGGGGAGCCACATGATCGTACCACGTGAAGATATTACACGATCTGGAAACGTAGTTTGGAGAAATTGTTTCACTGCTCGTGCATTGTGACTCGAACAATCATCCTGGTGAAACCAAAATGTCCCCAAAATGAATAGGAAGTGCCTAGCTGAACTGTCGGAATAATTTGATTTTGTAGATATTTGACAGCGATCAGGTTACCATCGATAAAGAAGGGACCTATGTTATAGTCTCCTTACATTCCTGTCCAAACATTGAGTTTTTGTGGGTATTGAGTACGCATAGGAATTTTCCCGAGACCAATATCGTACATCGGATGGATTGTGTTTCATATGTAAAGAAAACGATGACTCGTCTGTAAATAATACGTTTTTCAAATCATTTTCATTTTGTTTTTCCATCATAGTTTCCCAATATTCCATGCGTCTAATGTGATCCTCGTGAACAATTTTCATTCGTATTAATTTGATCTGCGATTTGTCGGCACATACACTTATTTCCCGATTTTGACGCTCTTCATTAATTGACATTTCCGGCAGTTCTGAACACATCCACATTTCTCAAACTTTTTGATAAATCGACTAATGGAGGACTCTGAAGGAATTGGCCTATTTTCAAATGCATCAATAAACAAATTTATTGTATCTTGAATCTTCCTTTGTGTACGTGGTCATTTTAGAATTAGCAAGAACTTCTTTTATTTTCAATCGTTATGGGCTTACTACTAATGCTTTCAGTAGAATGCGGGACTGCCTGGCATGTAAATGTGCTCGAGACAAAGAGCGCAGGAAGGGGAAGAGTGGTTCAGTTAACTAATTGACTCTCCATTGCGCATAATTGTTATATTTTGTTGTGGTCGACTATAGACACATTGGAAATCCTATAATGCGGCAATCCCTGGAATGATCTCTATATTCCTTCCATGACGTCATCGGAAAAACCCGACCGACGCGCGACGGTTGCATTTGTGTAGCAGGAGCGGGATGAACAGGGGCGGACTGAGATTTGGAATTTGAACAATAAATCAGGAGAATCAGAGGTTGTATACAGGGTGATTTACGTAGGCCGTGCATTAGAGGTGTTTCAACTTGCAGTTGGACTAGAAACATGGAATTTGGTAGACTGGCGTGACTACTTTACTGACATCTTGAACTACTAAACCAAAACAAAAAATAAACAACATTTTCAGATAATAGTATCCTGCGCCAACGAAGAAAGCAACCCCGAGGTATCCCGAGAATACCACATACTAAGAAGAATGATAGACGTCGAGGAAAACTTCATCGAAGTACAGGCTTTGGGAGAAGAGCTGGCTATGAAAGTGATCAAGTTTGTAAACGCAGTTGGTCGGGAATAAAGCAGAAAAGTTTTTTCGCTTTTGTTACAGGATGTGGATGCAAACTGCGCACAGAGATTTGACCAATTACCAGTGGCGTTTAGTATCGAACGCGATAGACAAATGCAGCCTGCCCATTTTTGTTAAATTAGTCTTTGCCGAAATATGTAGATGGCGGAGCTACACGAAGTCGCAAGAAACGCATTTAGCATCCACCGTCATGGATTCCATTATGATGTTATTCGAGAGAATAGAAAAACAGGTAAGGAAAAACGAAATGTTCTCATCTCATCTTTAATCAGTTTTTTGTCTTAGGGAGTTTTTTATCTTCAATCTTTCTCAATGTGTCCCACTTTTCTACTCTATAAATTTTTGCATATGTCATTTCTTGCTTTTTTTTCGAGGCCCTAATCCACCGAATTCGAGGGTTGGGAACACTTTCTACTAGTAAAATATCAAGAAACAACTATATTTAACTATTCCATTATTTTAGCATGGTAGAATACTGGTTTTCCACGCTTTGGCCTATATAACAGCAGCGAAGAGCGGTCTCTCGGAATCAGAACTGGAAGATCTCATCTCGCTAGACGATAAAGTGTTGGATGACGTTTACCAATATCACTTACCGCCAGTAAGACGCATACCACCCTTGTTGTGGACAAGAATAAGGAATGATTTGCCGAACTATTTATCCGAGAGAGAAGCAGACGGAGTCAGTGTCATGAATTGGTATCACAGGTATCGTAAAGCCTGCCCCGAACAATACTGTTAGCTAGTAATAGAACCAGTTGATATGAGATCAAAATTTTAAATGGAATCTGAGTGAAAACAAATTCTAATAATTGCCTGCGGAGCATAACATCCGAAAAATTGTAATTGAAAACAAACCTTAAATTTGATAAGCGCTGACACTTATGCTAAATAAAGCACAGCAACATATTGAGATAATAACTAATATAAGATTATCTCATTAGAAATATTCGGCGATGAGTGAATAATTGCAGGCAGATCATAAATTTATACTCAACCCCTTCGTTTTTGTAAAACTAAACCTACGTTAATCATCCCAGAAGGCCATTAAGGAACTTTTATTCGACACAGACGGCTATTAAAATTGATGTACTCATAAATATAGGGTTAAAATATCAAGAATACATAATTGGGGTACACTTTTGATTTCCCAAAATGCATTAATCGGAAGCTTTAACTATAAAAGAGAAAAATATCAACAAGAAAGAGGGCATCAAGTTTCTAGAGGTTATTAATATCACATCTCCTGTTCGCGCTCATATTCATTATCATCAAAGATGTATTTAATGAATTAAATCAGTGTAAATCACCAGTCATTCAGAATGAATCTATTGTCATTCTTTGAGTCATCAGTAATCATTCGAAATACATCCTTTGTACTCGATTACTGTAGAAGATCGACTTCCTGAACCTCGATTGAAACCGACACGTCGCTGGTGATGTTAGGGTAAGAATAAGAATAACTTTATTCAGGATAAAAAATATAGTTTACACTGATAGGAAATAACGAATGAAGTGAATGAATAAAGTTTAGTGAGCGATAAGTGCTGATGCACTTGTTTCGCATAAAAAAGTATTTTTATTTATTCACTTGGGAAAAGGATACAAAACTATGTAATAACAGGGTGAAAGGTTAATTAGTCTTGAAGGCCACTGATGAGATCTTTCCTACCTTCCTAACACTAACATTAAATTATGGGAAAAAGCGGTCCACAAATATGCAGACGGAACCTATGTCTTCAATAGCTCAGTTGGTAGAGCATCTGACTAGAGATTTAGAGGTCGTGGGTTTCGAATCTTGCTTGAAGATGGTTTTTTTCTTTAATTTAATAATTTGTTTGATATGCCACAATTTTTCCTTTCATGTATTTTTCACAGACTCAATTTTTCACTTCATAATTATTAGTATGCATAATTTTCTCTAGTATTCAGTGATGAAAACTTAGCAAATAACTCATAAGTAAATAAATGCGATCCTAGGTGAATCATGTGCTAAATCATCAACGAAAAATAATAAGAAAGTGTTGAATTAATATATTAAATATAATACAAGTATGCCTCAACCTGGAATTGATAACACTAAATGAACATTAACCTCAACGATATCTGAAGTATTAATTAAATTCCTACGTAAATTACTACTACTACTAACTACCTGAGATTGGTCAATTGGCTAATAACGCCCAGTATAGTTAAGGCCTAGCTTTAACAAAAAACGAGCAATCGTAACAATAGAGTTTGAAATATTTCTGAAATATTTATAAAACAAACACTATACCGAGTGATATACGTAGATCATTTGCGTTCTATCTGAAATATCTTTAGTCCTACAGCTAAACAGGGTGTGGTGCCAAATTTCAAGTTTCTAATCCAACTGCAACTTGAAAAACCTCTAATGCACGGCCTACCACCCAGTATGCTTTACTTTTATTCGATACGAGTACAAAAATATTATCTACAGACAGTTTCGAGATACAGCCAAAGAGAGATACTTCAAGAACATGAATATGGCGATGTATTTTCATTCTATGATCGCCGATTACTTTTTGGGAATATGGGGAGGAGGAAAACCGAAACCTTTCCGATACACGGAAATTCAGAGGCACAGATTCAACCTCACCGACAAGGAGGGCATCGCGGATCGAAAAGTGCCCGTACAACCTTTACTTTTCTACTCGAAAGAGGGTAAAGTTTCCAGATACAATTTGAGGAAGGTAAACGAATGATAAGCTTACATTTTTTTTTAAATTAACTCTGTCTTGTTGAAGTTCGGAGAGCTACCGTTCCACCTGGTTCGATCTAGACGATTCAAGGATTTGTATGATAATGTGTTGTTCAATTATGAGTGGATTCATGCTAAGCTATCCAGCTGCCCTCTGCAAGCAGTTTTAGCCGATTACGAAGATGCCAGCGTGAATATTGACAATAAGGATTCGAGAAGGTAAGAATATTAAAATCATTACATTTTTCGTGCGCTTATAGGTTCCATAATTCAGAACACCTAAATTTAAATTAGGTAATACACATATCCCAACCTAATTTTTCTCAAATATCAGGGGATGAACTAGTTATAACTGCATTCAATGGGATTGAAATTAATTATTCTACTACGAACATTTAATGGGGGTGGTAGTCCAAATTTCGAATGACGTTCGTATGGTTTCCAGAGTTCCAGATTTCATGCTTTCCCATCTCTTCCGGTTTTACAGGAAACTACCCCAACTTGGGAATTTCAAATGGAACACCCTGTATATTTTGACTATTTTTTATTCTAGGGGCGATTCTGAATACGATCACATAGTTTTGAGTCGAAAAATTGGTACTTTTGATTTTTCAGAAGCATTTTAATTTTTGCATCTAGTGTGCGTTGGACCCACTTGAACCAATCTGATGGACATGAATGATGAGTAATAGCTATTTGTATTACTAAGGAGGAAAGTGCCAATTTTCCTCCCGCAGGATGTAGTTTACGAAGCGGAGGGCAGTAAACATCCAATGGAGAAAAAGGCACTTTACTCCCGTGTAATACATATGATTTTTCCTCCTACCCACTTGTTAAACCTTTTTTTTGAAAATTTATTTACGGCACAAATAACGAACTTATCAATATATGCGATTTAATCAAGTACACAAGTATTGTTTATTAAACAAATTTATCAATATATGCTATATAATAAAGTACACATAGTATTGTTTATCTATATTTTAGAATTATTTATGTTAATATTGAATGTGCAGTTTTGAGCAGCACTTATATGAACACCATTGGAAGAAGATAGTGTTTGAATAGGAGCTTCAGTATTTGAAGTATTTTCGCTTAGCACATTGTAATGGTGGTAACTTCTAGAAGTGCTTGGCTGATTAAGGTCAAGTTAAGGCTCTACATTATTTCCCATAATTTGATCAGATTTTTTTCGCGTAAGATTGTTCTACATAACCTTATGCGATATTGGTTGATTTCCAACCGCCATGCTGTTTTAGAGCTGAAATATCTCCACCAGCGTGTTTCAATGGAAATTTTCAAGTTGGGGTAGTTTCCGGTGAAACTGCAAGTGATGGGAGTGTATGAAATATTGAAAAATTCTTGAATCCAACACCCCTGCCAAGTTTTCATATCATAGCCTCGGAACTCTGGAAACCATGGCTTGTCTAGAATATATTGACACCCGGTATATATTTGAGAAACGAATGTGATTTTTATTTTCTTGTTTTTGTTATTGACAGTACGTTGGAACAAACCTTTCAAAACAATCAATAGCAACTGTATCACAATTTCAAATAATAGCATTTAGTGACTAAAACAAGATTAAACTCCGACAAATAATATATCATTGAAATATAGAGAAAATGTTACACCTGAATAAGTAAAATGTTCAATATTTTTTATTTTTATGATGAAAAAATCAACTGAAGCCATGTGTAAAACATATTTGCCAGTATTCTTTTTAATTTGGCTACCCTCCCCAACTAAAATTATGGCTACGCCACTGCGAGGTACGTAGACGTGTTGTTTCCGCAAGAAATGTAAAAAATTCTCCATACACTAGAATCTATACATACACAAATTCCTTCATTATTAGAGATACAACTATTTTCACACTTATGTAACTTCTGCTAAAATTCAAATTTCAAAACTTGATGTTATTGATCTGATTTGTATAATCGATCGATACATTTGGATTTATTTCCAGAGAAATCATGTTAGTTGCAGACGCTCTGAGACTCGGGGGAGCCGTTCTAGGCCAGTACCCTAACATGTTGGCTCCTCAGCTGATTGGGCGTCTTCTACCGGAAGTCAGTCATAACCCTAATATAAAAATGTTACTGAATGACTGCGATATAAAAGGGCCGATGCACTGTTCCTTGCTGCCTTTATATCATTGCCTACATACACCTGGAGGTCCGCTCAAGGTAACATACATACATTCTATTTATATATAGTATCCAGCTAAAGTCTCGAAACTAGTATATGTGGGAACCATTTTCCAATATCTAGTTATAATTTTGAATTTTTCATAGAGTTTCATAAAGAAAAAATAATCCCCGCGTCATTCGCAAAGTATATGGACTTGCATTATATGCAACTTATAGTATCGTAGAAATATGCAAAAAAAATAGGTGATAGATGAAACTAACTCCTACAAAGACGGGGTTTGAATTCCGTTTGTTGTTGGTATCTTTCTGACATGGCCAAATCAGTAGATCAGCAGTACCGGTTCTAGCGCAGTTGGAGGAGCGCTAAAACCGGTATAGCTTATCTACTGATTTGGTTATTTCTTTTGTCGTTTTATAGATAATGCTTCGAGATTCGATTCAATGTCTGTAATGTATTCCACCATAAATTCTGAATAAACTCAGATTGTTGCGTTGTTTTCGCCTTCCACAGTCCAACAAAATCATTCTTAACATGTTGAACGCCATGTACTAAAGTCTAGAAAAATCTGAGAGTGCAAAATGAGTTTTTTGGCCGCCATCTCGAAATAATTCGAAAAAATGGTGTGCTGACAATGATTATGATATTGGTTTTGCAAAATAAAAATACATAAATAACAAAATAATGGTCGAAAAACTGAAAGCTTATGCAGTGTTGAAAGTCATATTTGTATCAATCAAAATGTGTTTTATAATACAAATAATCTTACATAAGATAAAAGCTAAATCTAATAGTCTTCTTCAGTTTCTTCTAAATAACTTTCTTTCATGCACTATTTGTGCAATCTCTTTATTTCAACGACAGGATTAGTTATGGAGGATGAAAAATTATTCATTTTTTTTCAATATACTTTTCAAATATTCGCATGACTATTTACTTTTCTTTTTCAGTATTCTTTGGAGGGACATCAATTCGCAGTGTTTTCGATATGCTTGACATCGGATTTCAGATACGTCGTATCCATTTCGAATAGATTCATAACGTGGGATTTGTCCACAAGCGACTTGGCCAGAGACGTGAATCCGAACATAGAAGGGATAATGCAGCATTTGGTGCTGAGTCCGGACAATAAATGGGCAGCCGCTTACACAAACAACAATCAAGTAAATGTTTATCGTTTTAGCACAGTTTACAAAATTATGGAGAGAGACAGTTTAACCAGTTGCAAATTTTGGAGTTCAATTACATGAATCGATTTTTCGCGCATATTTTCGAATACGGAAATAAACAAAACGTTGTTTTTCGTATGTTTAATGGAAAAGAGCACACTTGAAGAAAAGTTGGTGCAATACTTTTCTACTTCTACATCCGTCAGATAGGTAGATGATTCTAACCATAAAAATAATTTTTAAAGAATAAGAC
Organism: Gonioctena quinquepunctata; assembly: GCA_018342105.1. Lineage (NCBI taxonomy): Eukaryota > Metazoa > Arthropoda > Insecta > Coleoptera > Chrysomelidae > Gonioctena > Gonioctena quinquepunctata. The sequence continues at coordinate 67,498 of JAFIRS010004824.1, forward strand.
AAGCTTTTATACAAATGCGCTATGAGGGGTTTTGATCTCCATGGTTCAATTCCGATTTTTCATTTTCAGACCGTCCTGCTCAACATGCTCTCCAGCGAATTTGTGATCATCGATAACCCTCTTCCTGAAGGCTGTTCTGTGTCGGGAATTTTCCTGCTGAACTACAATCTCTTTATCTACGGAAGCGACACATGGGTGAAATTCGACATGAGAGGAAATAGGGAAGAAGACTACAGCGCCCCTCTAGATATGGCCGACTGGCCAATTTTACGTAAGCCAAAATTTGAATGAGTAAAAAACTACAGGTAGGTAGTTTAATCAACATTTTACAACGTAAAATGTGCGAGGAAAATCTAATTTTGAATTTGCTGCTATATCGTTGTGTAGGATTTATTTATTCATCTATTTGAATTGAGAAAACAAATTTTACTTTTTGAATAAACAGAAATATCCACCAGGGCCTGCCACAGGTCACTTTTGATCTGGGGACTATTTTCCCTTTCAGATATGGAATTCGACAACAATGAAGAATACAGGATTGTATTTTGGAGAGGAAACCTAGAGGACGAAAGAATGACCCTTTTACTACGCACGAGAAATGGAGATTTTGATTACCTAGAATATCATAGGTAGGTGTACATAATATAAAAATGTTCATTCTCAAGATATTGCACAAAATTATATATGCAAATCCATGTCCATCTCATCAGCCATATTGGAAAACAAAACAAAAATTCGGTAAACATATGTCCATAAGTAATTCAGATTAAATCATATGAAAAGTATTTTCAATTTCTATGTCTAGTAATTCCTTATTTTTCAAGTGCAATGGTCTTAACCAAAGATAAAAATACAGTTTACGCTTGTACCACCCCAAACCTAAATATCGTCACAAAATACACCAAATCGGATGAATCTAAGAGATGGGAAAAAGTCGAAGACCTGCCGAGAACTAACAATGACGAAACAGAACTGATGCTACAACTTAAATTGGACAAAGTTGACAAAGTCCTGTTCGGTATAATACCTATGAATCATGAAAATAACTGCCTAAAATAATTAAAATATCTTTCGCTAGGAACGACAAGTAATGGTTTCGTAATCTGGGACTTCAATGACGACAAAATTGACGACGGTGCCGTTTGCTTGACCCTACCGTATGGTACCAGAAATATAACAACGAAAATGTTGCAGTCAAATTCTATAATGCTGAGTGCTCATAAAAATTATGCCATCGCCGGTGTAAGGTGCGTATGTCGAAAAAAAGAGTTCCTCAAGGATCGGTATCAGGTCCACTTCCGACGAGTAATCTATAAAGAATAATCTTTATAAAACAGTCCGAATGATTACTATACGTTTCATTTATATTTATAGGAAAAACTTGTACGTCTGGAGTATACAGAAAAAAAAGTTGGTGAAAGTTCTCGATGCTCACTTCGGCAGGATCATACAACTGGAAGCTCTGACTATAGGCAACTGGAACAGCATAGTCACTTCCTCTATCGACAGAACTGCCAAGGTTTGGAATATCAACAATATTTTCGAAACAGTTCATGTTATCGATAGACACGAGCTACAAGTCGACTCGATAAGGTAATCAATCACGCTTGGTATAAATTTATAGATTTTGAAAAAAAATTCATAATCTCCGACCCCGAAATCGCGCGCATACCAATTTTGAATCGAATTGGAACATAATCACAAAACTCGTCCTCCATCTTGGGGCCGACATCTTAAATTTATGAATTTTGACAAAAATTTCATAATCTCCGACCCCGAAAACCCCCACATACCAAATTTGAATCGTATCGGACCATAATCACAAAATTCGTCCGCCATCTTGAATTTATGAATTTTGACAATAAATTCATTATCTCCGACCCCGAAAACCTCCACATACCAATGTCTAATAGAATCGGATCATAATCACAGATATCGTCCACCATCTTGGAGCTGCCATTTTGATTCTATGTCTTATAAAGATAAGAGTTTTTATTATTTAATTTTGGGCTTTTTAGAGTAAGCCTTAATCTATGCATTTTTGTTGTCGTTATGAGGCCTTTTTCCTGTAAGATCCGAGCTATCTAGTTCTTCAATGAGGAAACTATCTAAAGATTAACTCGTCCGCCATCCTGGAGCGGTCATCTTCAATTTATGAATTTTGACAAAAAATCAATAATTGTCGAATAAATTCATAATCTCTGACCCCAAAAACCCCGACATACCAATTTGAATAGAAACAAGTCTATAATCACAAAACTCGAAAAATCTTCTTGGAGCCGCCATCTTTGATTCTGACAATAAATTCATAATCTCCAACCCAAAAAACCTCCACATACCAATTTTGAATAGAATCGGACCATAATTACAAAACTCGTCCGCCATCTTGAATTTATGAATTTGGACAAAAAATTCGTAATCTTCGACCCCGAAAACCCCCACATACCAATTTTTAATCGAATCGGACCATAATCACAAAATTCGCCGCCATTTTTATTAGGAATTTTGACAATAAATGCATAACCTCCGACCCCGAAAACCTCCACATACCAATTTTGAATAGAATCGGATCATAATCACAGAGATCGTCCACCATCTTGGAACCGCCATTTTGATTCTATGTATTTTGACAAAAAATTCATAATCTCCGACCCCAAAAACCTCCACACAGCAATTTTGAATCAAATCGGACTATAATTACAAATCTCGTCCGCCATCTTGGAGCCGCCATTTATGTTTTTCCATAATGCATTGTCACCGGAATTATGAACACCTGCCAAATTTCAAATTAATCGGACGACTAGAAGGCGGTCAAAATTCACTTATAAGATTTGATCCAAACTAACTAACAAACGAACTAACTATAGTTAAACCATTTAGAATTGCAGAAGCATAAAAAACAAGTTTCGCAGGCTTTATTTAAATATTACAATATTAAAAAAATAGGTTAAAATAAAAAAGTATGTATTAATAGGCAATCAGATCATCATAATTTCATTTTCTTATGGTCGAAAAAAACAACATATTTTCCAACAAAACACAACAGAACTATAGAATATTTTAAAACCTATTTCGATCCCAGACCAGAGACGCTACTGGCTTTTATTTATTCAGACCTCTTGAAACACAAATATAACTCGTGATTTATTAGTTTTCTTGGCCTCTCAACGTATCGACACACCTACAAGCATTATCATTGGCTTGCGGTCCGTTTTGATTGGCTCAGGCGAATCTGCTGTAGAACTAGACAGCTGTCACTCAAACCCACGTTGACTGTCGGCTCTTTTGATCTTCCGTTCGGCGACGGAGAATGTTTACGAGTAATACACATTATTACACGCTTTATATTAGCTTCACTTGTATTTTTGTTTGTTTGTAACCGACTCCTTTGGGCGCGATTTTGACCCACTTCCAGACGTCCGAATGATTTGAAATTTGGCAGGTGTACATAATCCCGGTGACAATGCATTAAGAAATTTTTGTGTGAAGAAAAAACAAAATGGCGGCTCCAATATGGCGTACGAGTTTTGTAATTATGGTCCGATTCGCTTCAAAATTGGTATCCGAGGGTTTTTGTGGTCGGAGATTATGATTCTTTTGTAAAATTGAAAAATTTAAGATGGCGGCTCCAAAATGGTGGAAGTTTGTGATTATGGTCTGATTCTATTCGAAATTGGTATGTGGGGGTTTTTGGGGTCGAATATTATGATTCTTTGTGAAAATTGAAAAATTCAAGATGGCGGCTTTAAAATGGCGGCTTTAAAATGGCGGCCGAAGTTTTATGATTATGGTCTGATTCTATTCAAAATTGGTATGTGGGTTTTTTGGGGTCGAATATTATGATTCTTTTGTGAAAATTGGAAAAATTCAAGATGGCGGCTTTAAAAATGGCGGCCAAGTATTGTGATTATGGTCTGATTCTATTCTAAATTGGTATGTGTGAGTTTTTGGGGTCGAATATTATGATTCTTTTGTAAAAATTGAAAAATTCAAGATGTCGGCTTTAAAATAGCGGCCGAGTTTCGTGATTATGGTCTGATTCTATTCAAAATTGGTATGTGGGGGTTTTTGGGGTCGAATATTATGATTCTTCTGTGAAAATTGGAAAATTCAAGATGGCGGCTCAAAAATGGCGGCCGAGTTTTGTGATTATGGTCTGATTCTATTCAAAATTGGTATGTGGGGGTTTTTGGGGTCGGAGATTATGATTACCTAATTTGATAAGATTATTCCATTTTTTAATTTGCAAACAAATAATAAAAATAATAGTTAAAAACACTAAAAAAACACGCTTTTATAAATAAACCACACTGAAAAGTAGGAAATAAATAATAGTTTGAAAATCTAAAACATTTATTTTATTTAAAAAAAAGCGTGGGGTGCATGGTATCAATAATTATATAGTACATTACACACCGAGGCGATACTATGCACCCCACGCTTTTTTTTAAACAAAATAATTTTTTTTCTTATTTTCTATTTTTTAGTCTGTTTTTCTATAAAAGCGTGTTTTTTAGTTTTTTCAAACTATTATTTATTTTTCGTTCCGTTACTTTGCGTATACGCTCGTGTAAGCGAAGTGAGTTTTCGATTTGCTCCTTATAGAAACAGCTTCTGCAATTGAAACTGGTTAAACAACAAGTGAAACTAAATAAAAGCTTGTAATTATTCCAGTCTTTCCGACAACCTGAGTTTAGCTGTAACAGCTACTAGGAACTGCGTAGGTGTGTGGGATCTACGAATAGGAAAATTGGTGGCAAAATTAGCCGACAGTCCGCTAGGTGCCATCGTAACTCATGCTATAATAACGCCTGATGGAAAGTAAGTGGTCGACGATGGAATTGAACATTTTCAAGCCTCAGTTTTCAGGTATATCATATCGGCCGAAACGGGTAACATTCTGATATGGTTACGGCTGACGCAGATGGTGATTTTCAAAGACGAACAACCTGGAATTCGACAATTAACGCTCATGGATCACGGCACGAAGATATTGTCGATTTCCAAGCCGAGCAACCCTCCAGGGAGCGATTTCGTACGAACCACGGCCACAGTGTGCGTGAGGGAAATTCCAAGTATGTACAATTTATTTATTGAAGTTACTTGTAAAAATTATGATCAAGAACAAAAAATCTCCTTTAAAATCCATATAGACTGGTCAACAAGTAAAGAGGCGGTAAAGAGTAGATCTGATGTTCGACGGATTTTCACCATGCCAGAGGGCCGGGGTTCAATCCCGGCCACCACCTGAAACTATTTTTGTTATTTTTAATTTCAATATACGTCTAATCCACAGCGCACACATACTGTATATTCAATTATCTAAAATCGGTTTTTTGAAAACATTCTTTTCCGATAAAATAATAAATAATGAAAAAGGAAATTGTGGCATAATGGACATATTTAAATTAAAGAAAAAAGCATCCTCCAGCGAGACTCGAACTCTTAACCCTAAGCTTGCCGGACCTATGCTCTACCAATTGAGCTATGAAGGCTATACGAAATCGACACACACTCGTGAACACTTTACTTCCTTCAATTTAATGCGATGTTGGGAAAATGAAATAGAAAAATCAAACGTACTTATCGGTGGCCGTCGAGACCCGGTACCTATTCACCCAAACATCATCGTCGAAGTGACGATTTCAGTAGAAGATCCAGGAAGATGATCTCCAACCACTGATAAGATTTTAGCCAAATATAAGTTGTGAAGTGGGGAATTGTTGTCCGTGAGAAATTATGAAAAAGGAAATTATGGCATAATGGACATATTTAAATTAAAGAAAAAAGCATCCTCCAGCGAGACTCGAACTCTTAACCCTAAGCTTGCCGGACCTATGCTCTACCAATTGAGCTATGAAGGCTATACGAAGTCGACACACACTCGTGAACACTTTACTTCCTTCAATTTAATGCGATGTTGGGAAAATGAAATAGAAAAATCAAACGTACTTATCAGTGGCCGTCGAGACCCGGTACCTATTCACTCCAAACATCATCGTCG
>JAFIRS010004825.1:0-73493 GCA_018342105.1 Gonioctena quinquepunctata
ACAACACCCGCTCTCACATGTTGAAATTGCCAATTCCCTCATCAAACATGATCAGAGATTGATTTACTACAATGGAGTTAAGATGTACAATCACCTCCCCTCGCACATAAGGGAGGCGAATATGAATATGAACATTACAAACTTTAGAAAAATTATTAAAAAGTTTCTGGCAGATAGACCCTATTACAACTTGCAGGAGTTTTACAATGATAAATTTGATTGACAGGGTGCATATTTGAATCCATGTAAGTTTTTAAGTTGACGTCACTAAGTTGTAGATGTGTTTGTGTCTATATGTAAATTGTTTATGTGTGTATACATCTACGTGTTTATATGTATATACATGTCTATATATGTATGTTTTGTGTATATATATGGGCGTGTGTGTACGTATATATATTTTTTATATTTTTTAACAATACTGACAACTCTTATTTTTAGATATTTTTTATAAATCTTGTAATCATCAGTAATACTTCTATATTCAAGCTTTGTCCACAAGATTTACTCTTACTGACATTAAAGTATATTTATTATTATTATTATTATTATTATTATTATTATTATTATTATTATTCTCAACAAAGATAGTCGTCTGCTAGATCTTGTGCTTTCCAACTTGGATTGCCTTGTATTTTATAATGAATTGCCTTTTTTCAAAGAAGACGAGTATCACCCAGCTCTATGCCTTGGAGTCAAGCTCTCCATAACCCCCTATTATAAGCTACAATAAAAAAGTCAGAAACTACAAATTTAGGAAAGCAAACTGTTTGTTATTATATGCTCAGCTGTACCAAACTGACTGGTCATTTCTAACCAACATAACGTATGTCATTATAACAGTAAACGAATTTAATAAAAAACTCCATCCCATCTTCGACATGTAGGAAATACCCACCATGGTTCACAACAGATATCATCAACGAAATGAAACAAACAACTCAAACAAACATACTCTGAAAGATATGAGCTAACCTTTGAGAACCAGTTGAAAGAAAAATTGAAATTCGATATGATCAATATATTGAAAATGCAGAGAACTCAATTCAGCAAGATCCGTCCAAAACAAAAAGGGACATCCAGGATACTGGGTTACTGAACTTCGAATACAAAGAACTTACCCCCCAAGATATTTTAACCGCTTTTGCAGACTACTTTCGAAGTGTAAATGTCACAGCCGATCCAAACGCCCCTGTCGAGAATGCCAATCAATTAATAAAACCATCTTTTCTCAATGAAATCCCTAACACAAACTGAAACCTAAACAATCCTGTGGTCTAAGATGGCATACTAGCTACATTCAACGATCACATTGAGACGCATCACTCATCGCTTCAACGACGTCCCGACAATACATAAAAACTTTTTAACAAAAAATTAAATCGACTAAATACGGAACTGAAAAGTAAAAAATAAAATAAACCTTCTTAGTCTCAATAACTAAGCTCCTAAACTAATGTAAGTAACTAATTTTGAGTCGGCGCCAAACAAACAATTTAATCTTCGTTGATTGTTCGTTTGGCGCCGACTCAAAATTAAGGTAAAAGCACCATATTCCGACGTATGCTGAATCGAGCCCTAATCCCGGCCTATTTCATAAGGCAAACTTTGTCAGTCAATTTCTCTAAACTGGCAACGAATATCTAAACGCGATCAAATGTATCCGTTATAGAATTTTTTAGATTGCGCAACAGCGCCAAAGTGATGGGGTAAGCTACTCTCGTTTGGATCTAGTTTGCATTTAATTCCGACTGGGTCTGTCTAGTTGTCACAGTGAGTGAAAAAACGTCTCCATTTTGGTAAGTAGATCGATTAAAGTGATTAAAAATATTTCGAAAATTAAAAGTTTTGTTTACCCAAGCGGGTTGCATTTTTCTTTTATGTCAAGGAAATGGTTTTAAAGATAAATTTTTATTGGTTTTGGTTTATTATTTTGACACAAACTTTAACAAATACGTTTAAAAAAATACGTTGGAATAAGGGCCCGTTTTTGTTACCAAGCTAATGTCGCCGTAATACGTCAAAATAAGGATTTTCTCCTGTTGTATTCAAATCAAATTTTAAAATCTATTTGAACTGCAATTAGAAAAAAAAATATTTGTAATTTGTAAATTAGGCCTTAATATATGCTAGGAGCAAAATACGTCGTATAGATTTCTCACTAGAAAACTAAGTTTTTTATGTTAAAAGAATGTGTCCCAAGAGAATTTTTTTAAATAATAGCTGTACCCACAACAAACTTCAAATGTTCAATAAAACTAAAAAAAAAAATCTCCTAAAGTGAAAACATTCTTAATTTAGGTAAAAACTAAGTTTAAATTTTCTTTTTATGTGTTTTTTTTTCAAAATAATTATTGACACAAATCTGACAGAACTTCAAAAATACGTCGGCATAAGCATCCGCTTTTTATGGTCCAGGAGGTAATTCCGCCTTGAATGGGCCCATATACCTAGATGAGTAAGTAATGTTTGAAACACTTTAATTTCAAAATATTTTGTTTGATTGTATATTGGGCCTTTGTATGCCTAAATGAATAAATAGATGAATAAATGAATAAATGAATAAATGAATAAATGAATAAATGAATAAATGAATAAATGAATAAATGAATAAATGAATAAATGAATAAATGAATAAATGAATAAATGAATAAATGAATAAATGAATAAATGAATAAATGAATAAATGAATAAATGAATAAATGAATAAATGAATGAATGAATGAATGAATAAATGAATAAATGAATCAAAATGAATAAATGAATGAATAATAAATGAATGAATCAATGAATGAATCAATGAATGAATAAATGAATGAATGAATGAACGAATGAACGAATGAACGAATGAACGAATGAACGAATGAACGAATGAAAGAACGAACGAACGAACGAACGAACGATGGAACGAATGAACGAATGAACAAATGAATAAATAAATAAATGAATAAACATTTTGATACTTATATACTTTTTATTTTTATTTTCAGCAAAATGGCACCTACAAAAGAAGTAGACCAAGAACAAATGAACCAAGAAAAACCGCAAGCAGAAGAAACACAAATTGATAAAGAACATGAGAACGTAGCGACCGGAAAGAACAGTTAGAAGAAAAATCAGAAGATATTACAATGAATTCAGACAAAGCAAAAGACGAACAAATAGAAAGTGAATGCAAAAAGCGGTTATCAAAATATGATTACGTGATTATTATATATGAAAATAAATATTTTCCTGGACAAGTTATTGACAGAGACAAAACCAAATTTTTATTGAGGCCATGGAACGAATGGGATACATTGAGATGGCCAACTATTGAGGATGTCATCTGGTACGAAGAAGATGAAATTGTTTCTCGTATAAGTGCTCCTCGTCTTATAAATAAGAGAGGATTTTACTCTGTTCCTGAGATAAAAGATATGGACTAAAAGTGCAATATTCTTCTCAATAGAATACTGAATATAATTTCCAGTACTTATTACTCAAATACTTTTGAATTGTTACAAATTTGTGTTTTTTTTATCATAAAAGGATTATTTTTGAATGTTGTAATATCTTTATTACTTTAAAAAATATATCGTTCTGCATATTTTTTTCGTATTTAATGTTTTTTTGTGTTAATTACAACAATATATTAAATTAAAAATAATAAAAAATATGTGTCGGAATTAGGGACCTCTTAGGACGGAATTAGTCATAGTCAAAAATTTACGTCGGAATTAGGAGATTTTGACATTTAAAGAAAAAAAATATATTAACCAAAAAAGACATCATATTATTTAAAAAAAATATATGCCTATATTTCAGAACATATCATTTCACTTTCTAAAAATGCCAAGCATGATATAACTAAATCTGTTTTCCTAATATTTGAACTCAAACTCAAAAAACCCTTAACTACGGCGGAATATTGTGCTTTTACCTTAGTTATAGTATTTCTAATCCCAATTGGACCGACATAAAAAGTTTCGAGAAGGAATTCTCTTCCACACGACAGAACTTTTTTATGATTGTACCAGGAACGCTTTGAAAGTAAAAACACTGGTAGTATATAAATTTTCCATTTGCCGGGCAGTGCATATGAACACTCATCGTAGTGCTGTCATTTTTATTAACCGACGAAACCAAATTATTTTTTTTATGTATGATCACGCATAACTTTTTACTGAGGCGTCCGATTCCGATAATTCTTTCTTCAGTGGATAGGGTGTACTTCGAAGGTGGTCCTATTTGAATTTAAAAGATGGAATCCACCCCTAAGGGTAGCAAAATGAAGGATATTGATCACTCACCCTCTGAATTCTGGTCCGTTAACCGATTCTATCAGGCATAACTTTGTACTGGGCTCTTCGATTTGGATTTTTTTTTTAATAGATAGGGTATACCTTATATTCAGATTTCGAATGGAATTATATACCCTTACGGGTAGAAAAATAGGGGATAATGATTTTCACTATGAACATTGCACACACATACGTAGTTGACAATGACAGATCTACTGACATTATTTCTGTACCACATCCGTCAAAACCATTATATTCTATGAGAGGATGGAATGATATACAAAGTAATGAAATAAACTAACCAGAACAACAAAAAATAATTCATATTACAACAAATAGTAAAAGTAGATAATCATATTATTTAACTGGTAATAATTTGAAGTAGGGTGGAATAAGTATTTTGGAAGTATTGAAAACAAGTTGGCAGTAATCAGTATATTTTAGCCATAAAAAATTGAAAAATAAAACTTTTAACAAATTAAACCGACGAATAGGAATTGAAAAGTAAAATAAAATAAACCTTCAGTCTCATAACTAAGCTCCCTAAACTAATGTTAGTACAATTTTGAGTCAGCGCCAAACAAACAATCAACGAACATAATTAAATTACTTCAAAAAATTATCAGAATGTCACCGCGCAACTCGATGCCATCATTTTACGCCTTACCTAATTCATTTGCTTGTTTGTTTGGCGCCGACTCAAAATTAGTTACTCCATTAGTTTAGATGTTCAGTGCTTGATATTTTTTTTTGTTTTTATAAAATTTAGTTTAGGAGCTTAGTTACGAGACTAGGAAGGTTTATTTTATTTTTTACTTTTCAGTTCTGTATTTCGTCGGTTTAATTTTTTGTTAAAAAGTTTTTATTGCCGTTCCAATTGGGATTAGAATAACTATACTTACATTAGTTTAGGAGCTTAGTTATTTAGACTAAGAAGGTTTAGTTTATTTTTTACCTTTCAGTTCCGTATTTCGTCGGATTAATTTTTTGTTAAAAAAAAAATATTTTTAATTTTTTTGTGGCTGAAATCTACTAATTACTACCTACTTGTTTCTTGATTACTTCCAAAATACTTACTTGCCCACCTTACTTCAACTATTATAGTATATCTAATCCCAATTGGAACGACATAAAAAGTTTCGGGAAGGGACTCTCTTTGCACTTGCAGCATTGACATAGGCGTTCGAATATTATTTTTCAGAGGTATTTCTTCGGTTACTTATTCTTACAATCATAGCAATTGATCACCCCATGTAAAAATAGACACATGTTATCTCAACTGGATTTCATTATTTGTTTCGAAAGGTCTCCAGAAAGCCATAATGATAAAATTATTTTCAATGGATAATTCCTAACTTCACGGAACGGCACTGATTAAGGAATATTGTTGAATGAGGATATTATGCAGCTGGAGATAACATATGTCCAATCCAGCTAGCCGAGCTTTCATTACTCAAATATATTTGATAGCGCCTTTACTGATAATCTGGGCAACTGGAAACACGCGCCAGATTTTTTGTATGATTGTACCAGGAACGCTTTGAAAGTAAAAACACTGGTAGTATATAAATTTCCCATTTGCCGGGCAGTGCATATGAACACTCCTCGTAGTGCTCTTATTTTATGGCCGTTCCAATTGGGATTAGAATAACTATACCAGTTGACTGATTATCTACTTTTACTATTAGTTGTAATATAAATTATTTTTGTTGTTCTGGTCAGTTTATTTCATTATTTTGTATATCATTCCATCCTCTCATAGAATATAATGATTGTGACGGATGTAGGAGTACAAAAATAATGACAATGTGACATATGTGTGCCAATGTTCACAGGTGAAAAATCAGTTATCCCCTATTTTTCTACCCGCAAGGGTGGATAATTCCATTCGAAATCCAAATATGATCAACTATGAGGTATACCTTATAAAAAAAAGGGAATCATCCAAATCGAAGAAGCCAGTACAAAGTTATGCCTGATAGAATCAGTTAACGGACCAGAATTCAGAGGGTGAGTGATCAATATCCTTCATTTTGCTACCGTTAGGGGTGGATTTCATCTTTTAAATTCAAATGGGACCAACTTCGAAGTACACCCTATCCATTGAAAAAAGAATGATCGGAATCGGACGTCTCAGTAAAAAGTTATGCGTGGTCATACATAAAAAAAAACGCGTCGACTAGAGAACCTCCTTCTTTTTGGTTTCGTCGGTTAAAAAACCACATCAAAGATCTTGGAGTGCACTTCAATGACAAACTTAATTTTTCATCACATATATCAAAAACAACAGCTTTGCCCAAAACAATGCTTGATTTCATATTCAGAAACTGTAAAGATTTCACGAATACAAAGTGCTATGAAACACTTCCATTCCTATATCAGATCACGCATTGTATATTGCTCCTTAATCTGGTCTCCAGGATATAATACATATATTCACAAACTGAAATCAGTCCAAAGAACATTAATGAAGTACATGGCATGGAAAATACACGTTTTGAATTACTATAACTTGAAGACTGAAGAGCACACCATTGATGTATTTTAGCATATAAGCTAATAAACAACCTGATTGACTGACCCGAACTACTAGCACAAATAAACTGCTATATACCTAGAATTTACATAATGGTAAACTCTCCTCTGAACTCCATATGTCCAAATTCAACACTATATGTAAAACTATGGACCCGTATTCATATACACTACTTAGACCGTTGTAATACCATCTCACTATAATATATATACGACGAAAATATTATGTATAATTCTTCTTACATTTGCAATATCATGTTTTCATTCAAATTCCACTCAAGTTATCCTGTAGGTGGGTGAACTCCTGTTTGGGCAATGAAGTATTTTTTTTTAATCAATAGTATGGATTGGGACACTCGTCTCATACCGTGAGTAACAAGTATAATACCATGACCAATATACTTCTTTTCCATATTTTATATTCGCACCCATTCGTTATAATAAATGTTACTGATTGAATCATATGTCTTACTATACACCATATCCTCTCATGGAAAAATAACAAACCACCTAAACATTTTCCTAGATATGTTAATGTTATTTTTTACACAAGTTTCATCTCACTCACCAGGCAATAAACGGTTTCGGGTTATCAAAATAAACACACAATGAAATTGAAGTGGTATCTACTCATCTAGTCAACACCACGTTTCAACAGTTTTATTAGATATGCGGTGATAAAAGGAACATCTTGAAATATTCGCATCTTGCCAGAAAGTTGAAATGCGTTGATGTCGATATTTTTATCAGGTGAGGTGAGTGAAATGATTTTGTGGCCAGGGTAAGAATGCGATTTCATTTTATGATAAGCTTCTGCTGGCGTATTATACTGCGCGAATTAAAAAGCAAAATCCGTCTCATTCGGAACAATAAGGAATATTGTATGAGGTAGATTTTATGGAAATAATACCTATCGCGAACGTTACCAATTCACGTTTTTCAAAAAATATTGATATATTTTCGCCGATCAAGGTCACCAGAACTCAAGATTAATCGGGGGTAAATACATAAGAGATAATGTTTTTATCGATAAATACATGTTTAATTGTATAAAAGTTTTATTGTCATGGCAAACAATCGAGAATCAAGGGAGTAAAAAAATCGCGAGAGCTTGCTCGAGCGATTTTTTCCACTTCAAGATTTGATACAGCACTTGATCGATTAGAATGATTTGTGATCTTGTTTGTAACAGTATCAATCCCTATTGTTTCCGCAGATTGTGGCACTAACTACTTACTATCTGATAATTTTTGAGCTCCAACCTGGCGTGTTTTGGAAAAAATCGGGTTGTATTCAATTCTTCCAGTTGGATTACCATTCGATTTCTTTTCCTCTATGAAAAAGTCACTTTGCATCTTGCTGCTTCTCCCCCTCTCCAGGCTAGTTCGAGTGCCATTATATGATAAAGCTTTTTTTGAGGTCCTTCCGGACAATTTTCGTTCCACAAATTCATTATTTCATATATTTCTTCCTTACTTAGATCAGTTGAACTTTGCTTTCTCTTGTTGGGAATAGACTGAAGCTGCTTTCGTTTCGCATTTTTTGCATCCCTTGCTTCTTTGAATTCAATGTCTGCAAATGGATTAAATGTTCGGGCATACTGTTTATAGTATTTATTTTGAAGAAGTTTTGCAGTAACATTTCACATAGTCATTATAACGCATTCTTTATAATCTTTACCATCAGCTCTCTTCATATTAAAAGCTCAATCTTTCATGACTAATCCAAGCTCTTGATTTGAAGTAGTTTCTATGAGTTCATAATGTTTTTCTTTAAAAAATATTTCAAACTGTTTTCATATTGACTTTTGGTTATTTACTGTACTTTTCGGAATAACATTCTGTACAGTTTTTTCGATATTTTCTAAAGATTCTTGACCAAATCTCTTGCCATTTTGAAACGACGTTGTATTAAGAAAACTCGAAAATAATCTGACAGTGACAGTTGTCAAAGTATAGAATGGACCTTTCCATTTAGGAAAAAAAAATTCCAAAACTTATATAGGTCGATTGTATTTCATTTGAAACATCCAATTGACTTAGAATGCCATCCTATATTTTTTATTTCGAAAAGATATTGCGGTTGAAAGAGTACCCGTGACGTCACGTTCATCGAAAACTACCCCCTCCATAATCCACGTTCAGAAACACGCATTACTGTTCTTGTCAAAAATATAGCTCACTGCTTGATATACACCATTAATATATAATTGAACTCTGTTTATTGATAGACTCATAAAAAAAAAACTCATTTCAACAACGGGTTTCTTTATTTAAAACATTCAAAGTTTCTGAACGGGCCTTCCTTTTGATGAAGACCGATCATTGGCAACACCGCAAATGTTACAGACAGTTCCCAGTTCCCATGGAAATAATATTGAGATTTGAGGTTAACCATCAATGTTTATTTTTATCAACTTATTAATATCATAAACGATTTGGTGTGTTTATAATGAAATAAGGCTTCGTAAAATTTGTCAAGGGTGGATTATGAGATGATTTACTCTTTTTATTTAACAAACATGACTTTTTTGAGTGCTGAAATGAAAAATGTGAATACGGTAAGCAATTTGTGTTAGGTATATCGCCAAAATAAATATCGAGATCATTTTCAACTGACTTATTCGCATCAAAAAAGTAAATCAACACATGTTATCTTTTTACAGATCTACCAGTGACTCCAGTGGTGATGATGCTGTGGGCTACATACAGTTGAAACGCCAAGAAAACGTCTGCAATGTGAAAGCAAAGCTCACACCGGAACATGAAATCCACAATTTTTTTAATAATTGTTTGGTGCAGGTAGACGAGGAAGCAATGTTCTAGAATGTCCGTGTTTAGACTGTTCGGCCTCTGAAGGTATGTGTATTGAAAACTGGTATTTGAGCTTTTCTTTTTGAAATTCACTTCCTAAAGGGTTCAAATGAGGGGTACATTTTTTTATGGGGTTTCGGTTAGTTTTTGAGTTACGGTCATGAACATTGGTGTTTTGGCTATCTATTACAAATGAAGAATTCGTGTGTAACCTAACTTGATAATTACTTTCGCTGTAAAATCAATTATGACACCCAAACGAGATAATGGGAAACGGGAAGCCACAGGCATAATATATAAATATATATATTTGATTTTGTTTTCATGTTTCAGCACATGCACAGAATACAGAATATATCAAAGAACTGTGTAATCCCTGAGATCGCAAGCTCCTTTGATTGGCCCAGTGGAGCATTTGCCAATGAAGGTGAGGATTATTTTATTTAGTTATTTCAAGTTTGTCAAAATTACTCCTAATATATTGGTTAAATGATACTTTATATCAAAATTGAACATGGGATACTTCACAACCTCTGGTTATTCCATAAGAAATATAAAGTGAAAATGCTTTTTTTTTCTAATTTATATTTGAAACCACTTTGATTTTTCATTAAAAAAGTTATTGTTTATCCTTTTAAATTCAATGTTTGTGTGAGTCGGTGATGTTATGTTTATTCTTGTGCTAAGTCTTCTACCAATTTTTACGATGTTCACCCTTGTATCTTTTCTATGTATATTTTAGAGAGCTTGAAGATGGCAAAATACTTTGCCGAAATGCATTGCTATTTTCTTTACTAGAAATAAATGCTTCTTACTGTGGAGCAGACTTGATTTTTTCTACTAATTAATTAGAACTCCACCTGACATGGACTACTTTCATAATCTTTTTTTGTTTCATGTTCATCTAGCATCTCTACAGTTTACACAGAATGGATCAAGCAATGGATGAATTCTTCAAAATGAAGTGGGGATTCAAGCTTTTGTTGAACTTACCTTCATCCATTGGGGTATTCGCCGAATTATTTTTTCTGTGATTGTTTAGATATAATCAATCATAAATGCATTATACTGTGAATATATATGTAGGCTTTGTCTGTTTGTATTATAATATAAATAATTTATTTTCGGTACCTGTGTTTCCTTCATGTGATGAGTCAAATATTTATTAAGTTTGAACTACTGAAAATATAATTGATAATTTAGAATGAATAGACTTGAAATATGTTCATACAAATTTCGGGAATTTTTTGCAAAATTATTTACTTATTTCACACCAATTCTTTGTTGAGGGATACTAATTCAAAGGTAAAGACGTTAACTCATCTATTTTTTAGAAATACAGGCTTACATTTTCTATGGTAAAAATTTTCCCTATGGTTACAAAGCTATAGAAAAAAAAAATCTGAAGATATTGGCATTCATGAAGAGAATGTGAGAACAAACCTTAGAAAACTTTGACATAATACTGCACATTCTAGTTATTTAAAGTATTTTTGAATTTCAATGAATCAAAATAGAAGAAATGAATCTTATCGACAAAGTTGTTAAGAATTCGTCCACCGTATGCTCCTGAAATAAAATTTAATTGTATTGTGCCATTTGGAGTAGCAGATATTACAAATTTTACAGTATTGCATTTTATTCTATTCTGACCAAGTCATGGACAGACGAACAGGATCAGAGGGTTTTTCAATTTACAGACAATTAATAATTGAATTAACTTTCTTATAGCGAGCTCTGAAAGGGATCGGCAAATTTCTTTCAATTTCAGATGTCAGGCCAATATATAAGCTCTTGTAAACAATTTGCCATCATAGGCACAGCTTTTGTGAAAATCTTGTGAACAATTGATTAATTCCAATCAAAGTCATCAGCCAATCGAGAGTATACATCCCCAACCCGTATCTTCTTTAAACTTATCAGAACATCCATATGTTTAATTTCTTCAATTTTGGTAATGTATTTCACAATGTGGTAAACATTTTCAGGAAGCCCCAAATTAAATTACTCTTCTTTTCTATAAGTGCAATAGATAAGCGCTGGCGCTGCTGTCCTTCGATATTTTCACAATCAGGATCGGATGAAGACTGACTAGGAATATACTCAGAATTTTTTTTGGTGGTGTTATTTTGGTGAATCAGATAATGTCCTAGCTTGGCTACTGCTAGGAGAAGAACTATTCGAAACTCTTGAGTAAATATTTCCCATGGATGTAATGTCACTCAACACAGTTTTACTAGCTGAAGGAGTGATGTTTTCATTTGGTTTGGTTTCTTCATGGTTGGTAGGTCATGTACTTATGATGAAACATTGTCAGACCAATGTCGTTTCAGGTTGATATGTGGACAGACATTTTTCTTGAACATAAATTTAGATCCCGTTGTTCTAGCATATTACCAATTCATAGTATCTTCTTTCAGCTGGAACCAAAGAACAATATGTTTATAGGACTGGATATAAAATACAGTACTGATCGATGATTTTGCAAACTTGCATTGAGTGAAATTAAAGATCGTTCCTTGATGTACTCACCTGGAAATGTTCTGCACGAAAACATATATTTCCGCTTTTTACAAAAGTTTGATTCACTTTCACTGGTGTTCAGACAACCGGGCACATTGCACTTTTTAGACATTTCCATGGTTATTAAAATTAGAAAATAATTTCCGAAATTTTTCAATACCAAACATTCATGGAGAGCTTGTTCATTTGCAGCAGTTCTCTGCATATCTCGTGTCTCGTATCAGATATATGCAAGAAAAAGAGCTGAAGAGAGACAAACGATTGATAATATTCTATTCCGTGGAGCAAACGAACGAACCTATCAAAGTATCAAATAACAAATGTCATTACGTCACAATTCCATGATTCGCAACTCATACAACGATGCCAAATCAACTTTTAGTGAACGTGACGTCACGAACCCACTTTTTCCCGGATTATAGAAAAACTACCCATCAGAAAAATAAAATAAAAAATCCCAAGTGATATTAGCACATATACTTTCTAATTACAGTGTTTTCTCAAAGTGCATAAAAAGGTCCATTGTGAATGCTACCATTCACGGTAAAGTTGATCAAAAGCAAGGTGCATATTTATCAGTTATTGGGAAAGCTAGGTAGCTTTCTATCATAAAAATGTCTGTTAATAGAATAGGCGTGTATTATTCGCTGTAAATTACCATTGATGTTTTTAAATGAATTATTCATTTTCGTTTGCCCTGTATGCTCCTTTCTCAAGAGGTTCTCTCTTTCGTGTCAATTGGATGTCATTTAACAATAGTCATCTTTCTTTGACACACAAAACTCACCAGTTTTTTTCCTTGAATTGAATATAGAACAGCCAATCTGTGTGAAACGAACGTCATCCATTCGTCATATTTCGTGCAATCGTTCATACATAATTATTAGTTATTATTTTTGAAAGTAAATAAATATAGAGATTGAAACCCAAATAAGTACTGTCTGTACTTTTGTTCAATAGATGAATGGATTGATTTGTTGAAAATATAAACAGGATGTTCATAAAATCAGATGTGAAATCATCTGCGACTGAAAAATAAACCTTAGTCACTATCTTCCATCGTCAAGATAACCTCTTGTGGGGTATTCATGTTGAAAAGGGAAACATTCTCAATTGAATATTGATAGAAATATTTTTTTGTGAATTGAAAAAATCCACGATTAAAATGAAGTTATTTTTTGTGAATGTCTAACAGAAAACAACTACTTCCCCGGCTAAAGCCACGCTGGACATTGAACTACATCTGATAGATATTCTGAAAAGGCCCTAACTCAAAAGAAAAAATCTGACATTGAAAATTTGCATTTTCATTCAGATAGTTATTTGATTTTTTATTCCAGTCTTAATTAAGAACTCATAAAGATGAATGAGGCAAAGAAGAATGTTTTCCAAAAGAGAGTGCTCACCAGAAATCATTCGTAACATTGACGCAGGGGAGACATCGCATTCACTAGGTCTTCAATACATTTTTGTCGACGAAAATCTATTTCACGCTTCCACGATCATCAGGAAGACCGGAAGAAATGGGTAACACATTTTCAAGAAGCAATCTCACTTTGCAAAGATGGAAAAAGTTAGAATCATTTCTTTTGGAGAGACACTTTGAAATAAGTGTTTTCTGACATTCAAACCTGTCATGGGGTATGATAGATTGATTTATTGAAAATATAAACAGGATGTTCATAAAATCAGATGTGAAATCATCTGCGACTGAAAGATAAACCTTAGTCACTATCTTCCATCGTCAAGATAACCTCTTGTGGGGTATTCATGTTGAAAAGGGAAACATTCTCAATTGAATAACTTCATTTTAATCGTGGATTTTTCAATTCACAAAAAAATCTTTCTATCAATATTCAATTGAGAATGTTTCCCTTTTCAAGATGAATGGACTTTTGCATTTTCAGAAGTGTTGATCTGAATTTTTTACGTTTGATATCTTCATGGAATTTTAGAGTTGAATCAAACCGAAAGGAAACCAGTTTGGCTATAATTTTTTCTCTTGATTTGAATTAGATTACGTAGAAATGTTAAGTAGGTGTAAGGAGATTTGAAATCTACAACTTTTGATCGTAGACGCCAAGGTTCGCTCAAAAATATATATGCTATTTATGGTTAAAAAAAATATGTTTCATTGTAACGCGTATTTTCCGGTATTTTTAGCATATGAATGCATTCCACCCTTCCCTCGGACCTCGGGCACCTGATTTTGAAGTGGTTCACTCCATATCCTGGGTAGCAGGAGAACCATCCAACAGCTGAAACCATAATCATGGGAGACTTTAATGTACATAACGCTGCCTGGCTCAAATTCTCTAACAAAACAGATGATGCGGGTCGTCAAGCCGAGGCCTTCGCCATCACTCATGGTCTAGAACAACTGGTCGAGCTACCAACCCGCATCCCTGATGTCAACAACCAGTCTGCCAATGCACTAGATCTTTTCCTCACCACCAATCCTGACCCGTATAGAATAGAAGTTTGTGCCCCACTTGGAAACTCTGATCACACCCTCATCTCCACAACATGCTCTTTCCATTTACCATCGAGCTGCACAATACCACCCCGTCTCATGTGGCATTACAATTCGGCCGACTGGGAAGGTCTTCGTATGTTTTTCTCAGCGTTTCCATGGAAGAGAGTTTGTTTCTCTTCAGTAGATCCAACACGATGTGCTGAGACAATTTATGAAATCATCATGTTGGGGATGCAAACTTACATACCGAATACCGAAAGAAGAACATCATCCGATAAGACCTGGTTTAACAGAAACTGCTCTAGAGCTATGGCTTCCAAACAGGCAGCATACCATCGATGGCAAAAAAATCCGGGCCCTGAGACCAGAGCAGCATATGTCGAGGCTAGAGGCATATGCAAAGAGACAATAGAATGCTCAAAAGATGCCCACAATGCCAAAATAAGATCAAAACTTGCTGAATGTCCTAACGGATCCCGTTCATTTTGGTCTTTCGCCAAAGCTGTGGGAAGAAACTTCACTTCCAGCTCATTTCCTCCTCTAACCAAAGAAGATGGAACACTAGCAACGACTGCCCAGGAAAAAGCCAATATCTTTGCGCACCTATTTGCTGGAAATTCCACTCTGGATTCATCGGGAAAACAACCCCGAACATTACACCTATTGACAGTCACATGCCCGAGATCACCTTTCGCCAACGTACTATCAGAAAGATTTTGCTGGGTCTCAACACCAACAAAGCCTGTGGATCTGACGGAATCCCGCCGATTGTTCTCAAGAAATGTGCCCCCGAACTAACACCTGTTCTTTGCAAGTTGTTCAACCACTCTTACAATTGGGGGTATTTCCGTCCAATTGGAAAATTGCAAGATTACAGCCAGTCCCTAAAAAAGGCAAAAAGGCCCCTCACATATATGGCAGCTATCTATTGAAAAGTATGGAGAAATCGGAAGACTCAGGAATTGTCAACGATGGGCAATATGGCTTCCGCCATCAGAGATCAACTGGTGACCTGCTTGCTTACGTCTCACATATATGGCAGCTATCTATTGAAAAGTATGGAGAAACTTTAGCTGTGGCATTAGATATCTCCAAGGCGTTCGATCGAGTTTGGCACCAGGGACTCCTCGCCAAGCTTCCGTCTTATGGCTTGCTCCCTCAGCTGTGTTCTCTGCTTGCTAGTTTTCTCTCAAACAGGTCTCTCCATGTAGTGGTCGATGGAGTTTCATCTGACACTCTACTCATAAATGCTGGTGTTCCGCAAGGATCTATTCTCGCACCAACACTATTTCTACTTCACATCAACGACCTGTTGAAAGCAACTTCATGTCCAGTACACAGCTCTGCCGATGATAGTACCGTCCATACCGCTTTCTCTTCCAGGGCCCCTATATCAGCCCGTGAAACCAGAAATGAACGAGGAAGAAATGTTAATAATATAAATATGGACTTAGCAACAATTCTCGAGTGGGGATCTAATAACTTGGTAGAATTCAATGCAAACAAAACACAAGCATGTCTTTTCTCTAGAAAAGCTGATCTCACTGTGCCTAACATAACTTTGTCAGGAGTAACCATACCACTGAAGTCATCCATATCGATGCTTGGTATTACTATCAGCAATAACCTTTTCTGGGAAAATCACGTGAGGTCCATTGCCAAAAGTGCATCCCAAAAACTTGGTTTTTTGTTTCGTGCCAAGAGCTATTTCACCCCCACTCAGCTGCTTATGATCTATAAGGCACAGATCCGACCTGTCCTGGAATACTGTTCCCATATTTGGAGCGCGGCACCTAAACATATCCTGAGGCTATTGGATTCCGTCCAGAAAAGGGCAATTCGTCTCGTCGGTGATGCCTCGCTTACAAACTCGCTCACTTGTCTGGAACACCGTAGAAAAGTTGGCGATTTGTCTCTATTTTATAGATATTTTCATGTGCGATGCTCTTCTGAAATATCAACAATCGTTCCTGCTTTGGCAGTCTCTTCGAGACTAACCCGTCAAGTTCAGTCATCACACCCCTTCGTGGTCACTTTGGAGACCTGCAGAACATCACTTTCCAAAGACTCGTTCATCCAACGAACAGCGAGGCTTTGGAACTCATTGCCTAGGGAGGTGTTCCCCGAGGCATACAACCTTCAGAAATTTAAGAAGAACACCAACTCCTACCTTCTTTCCCTAGGTTCCCACGATGTTCTCTGAACATTACAGGATATCCCTTTTCGTGGGAACCAGAACATAAAAAAAAAAATAGCAACAGATGGAGATGCAGATGATATCCAGAGGTCAGTTATTACTTGACCCGTCCCACAAAGGGCCAAGTAAGGTAATCGTGCGAAAAAAAAATCGAGATATTGGCAGTATGTCTGGCTGTCTGTGGTCTGTCTGTGGTCTGTCTGTTATCATCCACCATAACTGCCGACCCGTTTGACCAATCGATGAAATTTGGTATGGAGATACATTTCCTGCTCCGAATGCGACCATTAGTTTTTGGCTGTCATCTGTCAAACGAAAAAATGTCAGAAACTATATCCCACGGAACTTGACTTGCAATATTTCATCTGAAAGCCCTTGAAAAACTTTATCCAGAACAGTCAAAATTATTTCTCCAACTGACATCTGCCGAAAATAAAAAAATGTCAGAATTCGAAACGTTGCCATTCATTCATACAAAATCTATTCGATGGATCAGAACTGAATTCGGCAGGGAGCAACACAACAAAAGAATCTCACTGGGTCAATTGACTATTGAATTGACCGATCAAATTGACTTCGTACATCCCTAAAAATGTTTTATCAATGTTTTATTTCGAAATAACCCCATTCTCCCGAGGCCCGTGCCGGTCAAGTTCTGGGGTGACACACAATAAGAGCTCCAAATATATGTAGGATTCAGTTACGACCGCTGATATGATTTCAAGTGTTGAGTTCGGTCGGAATGATGAAAAAAACAGAATTTCAAATTGTCGACGTTTCGAAACTTTATTGTTTCATCTTCAGGACTATTTAGGCGAACAAGGATAATCAGAAAACAGAATTAGACAGAACGCATACACACAACACAGCTTGGGCAGACCTTAGCTGGGTTTAGTGGAATTTCTCATCAATTTACTTACAACTGGGCAGATCTAGTTATCAAGTGTAAAGTAACAGGGATATGCGGGGCCAATGGAAGTGTGATGAAAACTTCATTTTATTTCCCAAATCTCAAAACGCTGAACAGAAAACAAATCAACGTACGGTGTCAAAATCCAAGGGATCGGTTTTCTAATAATTTATTTGATATTCAATTATTCTCGTTTGCCTCAACGTATTTGATAACGTGTATATCGATACTTCAAGCAACATATTCTAAGTTCAAAATTAAATAATTTGATTTGAAACATGAATTCCAAGACTTCGGACAACAAAATTGATGGTACTGTCAAAATTTTCATGATGTCTTGCTCAAATGTCAGTAATGAGAAAATTATTCACCAGCAACGAGCAACGTATTTGTGACAGCTGAAGAATAGAAAATAATGAGTGGAAAATGAATTACAAACTATACGGACACACGGATGATTTCTCAACTCAAGGAAATCAAAAGCAAGAGGTAAAATTTACGGCGACGGATTTTACCAATAGGCATAGTAACTACTACGACGGTTTTCAGGAAAATAGCAAACTCTTAACACTACTTCGCAGCACACAAGAGCCAAAGCAAAAGAAAGCAGGTCTGGTGAGAACTGTACAAAAAGCCTCCTGAACTTTTTTCAGGGTAATAAAAAGAGTTGAGTTTTTACCGAGGTTCTAAAAAACGACTAGTGAGTTTTTATTGCTATTTTACACTTGTTTTCAGTGTGGGTGTAAAAACAAAAAAAAATATGAAAATATTCTTCCTTGCAACATCCTGAATAATTCACAAAAAGAATCGAGTTTCAATCTGTTCTTCCGAAAACTATTTTCCAGCTAATCCGTGAATAATACTAATTAAATATTTCCTGATAGGAAAATTCGGTGAAAACTACCTGAAGAACATTCCTAACTATAATTACAATGAAACCGAGTATAGAGAGTTGCCAGAAAGCAAATCAAACCAAGCGATAACGGGGTGACTTTCGAGATGTAAATGAAAATAATATATTACGCCAAGAAACACCGTGAAGGGGTAATTCCAACAGGTATGACAGACTTCCCAGAGCTTTAGTAACGGAACTATAATCAATGCTTTCGGTACACCTTGATATGTGATTGATTATTGGATGATAATTTCTTAACGAATCCAAAAAACTGAAAATAATTAATAACTGACAACGCAGTGAGATTTTTGAGGACTACTTGTTTTCTGAGAGAGTTATATTCAAAACTATTTATACTACTCCTATGCCGAATTTCAGTTATTATTTTGTCAAGTATATTCCAAAGCTGTTGTTTAGAAACGCAGATATCAGCTTGTCATTTACTTGAATAAACATTTCACGATTATCCTATATTTCGGACTAAATATAAATCGGTTCTCCACTTTGATATCTTCTGAAGTATACATTCAAACAATATAGAGTGTCGACCTTTCGGCCTCCTTTTGTTTGTCTTTCAGAGCATGTTGTCTAGCCTTTCTGACTAGATTTTACAGTCTCATCAATGGTTCCTTCATGTTAGCAGAACTACTATTATTCTGACAGCCTCGAAGTTGTGGCTTAGCAAGTCTGCTGTGATTTTAGGCGACTATACATTCTTGAATTCTGGCTTGCACCCAGCTATTATTGGGCATTTTAGTATCCGATTCTGGAATTCCACAAGTGGTGCCCAGGAAAACTTCTGATGCTCCTTATTATGCAATAGCATTAGTTTTCTCGTTTCCCCAATAACAAATGTGACTCTATCATGACTGCCAATTTGTATGAAGCACCCAGCAACTCCTACACTAGACGATATCTTAATGCTTTCGAAACAACCTTTCTAACAAAGTAGGTGGCAGTTGTTTTATTTACAGCCACATCCATGGGCAGTTTTCCAGTAAAATAGTTTATGGAACTACTTCTCCTACCTTAAATACTGTAGCCTGTTGTCTTGGTCTAATCGATATCCTAGCATTCCTTTTTTGCCTCGTCTGCGCCAGCTCAGATTCATTTACAGTTTTTGGAATGTTTGTTTCCCACGCTTCCTCGGTAAACCATAGATAAATTCAAATTTTATAGTGACAGCACATGATAACTTTGAGATATTCTTTTGAAACACTTATTTCAGGAACAACAATCGCTGATATTTTGAGTATTAGGCAAACGTGTCGATTTCTGAATTTTGCATAGTCAATTCACTACCGTATGGATTTTTTACATAACCAGCGATTCTACGGAAGTATCATTTTCGTTTGCAAATTGAAGAACAGAAATGGAAATTGACAATATATGTGGGTACGTGTGTATGTCCGACCATCGGCACTTGCACCTAAACCAATATAGAATATTTTTTTGCTTTTTTCCTTGAATTTTTTAGAGCCTATATTCTATTTTATAACTTCAAAATAAATGGTGGAATGTTGATGACTTTTTCAATTACTCTTCAGAAATCGTTATTACCATACAAAATTTCAATTACCTACGTGAAACAGTCTTTGAGAACAACGGCTGTGACACACACATAGACAGACAAATGGACGGGCAGTCGTACACAGTCATCTTACCAGGGTCCCGTTTTTTTATCAGACGCGGAACCTCAACTATACATATTTCTTCTAGGGGGAGGTTTTGACTAACCTGCTACTCTATTCTGAGTACGACTTTGGTTTCGTCGTATTGGTTTGATTTCAAATTATTACTCATCATGAAGGTTTCCTAAAACAATAAAGAACACATGGTTTCATCATCGAAAAAAAAAAAAAATTTTATCGCTCAGGTTGGTCTACTTTTCAACCCAAGATCGGCATCTTTATGTCGTCAATAATGATTAATCTACATTTTAACTACAGAAATTATCTCAAATTGGCTCAATTATCTGATTTTGTGGGAGTGGATTCAATAGCGGTAATCGATCAAAAAATTATAAAGTGGGTTCAACTATCATCAAGGAGACACTTCCAAAACTCCATTGCCCCTTATTCAGCCCAGACAATTTAATTCGATTAAAAAATTCACTTTAAATTGACACTGAGTCGGTGAATGATTGGAATTCGGTAATGATATTGAAAGTAGATGGATTTATACAGTCTATAAATAATGAATGAAAGGGGAAATGTGATGGTATGAGTTATGTTTAATGTCTTCTGCGTATGAAGAAGGTTCTCTCATTTTGAAAGTTATTGGAATCAGAAATGTGAAAGCATGAGTAGTGTTATCTTCTGCATATAAAGCTTCTCCAATTCTGTCATTGATATTCTCAAGGTTGTTGGGAGAAGGAACGGAATAATAACGGTATACCACCAAAAAAATAAAAAAATTGTCTACTTTTAACAGGTCTGAGCTGAATTATTTGAAATTCCAATGGAGCCAATTGGGCAATTCCGAAAATTTGGATCAGTTGATTAGCTTGAAAGTTTTTTCTCCTTATGTAATTTTAAAATCCAATTTTAATGTACTTTGTTTATAACAATCGGACCGTTCGAGGATAGTTCCTCATGATCCACTAGGGACGTATTATAATTGAAGGTACAAATCCCAATTTGAAACTTTATTCTATTTAGTTATGGTAATTGGGCGCTCAACTGTAATACACGGTTATCGAAGGTAACATCAGGATATAGTCATTGCTCTAAAACAGAGGTAACAAGAAGCTTTTTAATAAGAAATTTTAACTCCGAAACTCTCAGAATTGGTGGAACTTTGCACATAAAGGTCATGGTATGGGATATGGAATGGAATATGTTAATCATCTCAATCCCTGTATCCTGCCAAAAATGGATCTTTTCGAGACCAAAACCAGTTTTCCCTAAAACTGAATGGAACATGGCAAAAAACGCGTGTTCCAAAAAGCAAGTCAAGTGACAATAAAAGTTGTGAGGTGTCAACTATTGGAGGATGTTTTTAATAAAGGTGTATATAAAAAGAGTGTTCCAGTTTGACGACTAGTGAAATTGTAAATGTTCCATTCTGAACATACTCCCAGATAGCTCTTTATTGAAATATAAATCTGTAATACGAGATAGTGAGCGATTTTACGAAGAAAAAAATCTCTTGAGTCGGAAAACTGCTCACTACTACTAACCTACACAATATGTGTATGGTGGGTCGAATAATAATTAGAAAACAACTACTTTCCTAGCTGATATCTCGTCGAATATTGGATTATCGACGAAATGGAGAAATAATAATCAATTTATTTCGTACTGATCAATTGTAGACCGGTTACAGATTTTCGCAATTCAATAGAGGTAGTGCCAACCAGACAATGAGTTCAACTATTGTAATCAAAGCATCACTTAGATTTACCTACATATTATCTGTTAGAATCCACAAGTTTGTGTTCTACGAAGAAATGAAGAATAGACATACGTACAAACATACAACAGTATGCAAGCAGTCGGATGAATTTACCGAGAAAACTGCTGCACTAGCTGAACGTTGTCTCCTTCAAATCGGAATAAACTGTCATAGTCCTTAATATGTGGATTTCAACGGGGATTATAATGTTTCATATTACCTACATTAACCATCTCCACCATGGCATCCAAACAACTGCCACTACTGAGTCTACTACTGACGAGATACATCGTTTTTGAATGATTTGCTTTTTATTTCGAGTGAAAGCTAAGACAGAACAGAACGGATAACAGCAACAGGTTTATGCGTTGGGCTCAATACCACGGTTATTTATTCTACTTTAACTAAAACTCAGAGTGGTTATCAGAAACGTACGATGGCGTCGTGTTTTAAGGTATGGTTAATTATCAGTGTCATCACAACTGTTAGTTAACAAACATTTTTATCAATAGAAGGAAAAAAAAATTATAGTAAATTTAATTAAATTCATAAAAAAATAATCCAAAAATGAGATTCTTATAAGGCCTTCAAAAAATATGTTGGTACGCCTGGGTCAAGTCAGATGTTGCCTTCGCTTTGTGTGGCTTCGGGAAGAACTGTGTATTAAGAGGACGAAGACTAATAATTCTTCTTAATTAATTAATGACTCTAGTCGGACTCTTCGAATCGTCCTCCAGAGAAATTTACTGCCACTCCTAATAAAAAAAATATACTATTTTTGCTCCCTCTAGCTAAAGCTAAAATAACTAATAAAAAAACTATTCAAAGACAAGCTTTTATTTAAGCCGTGCACTAAAACGTATAAAATGAATTTAAGTCATCGCTGACAATGATTTGATTATATATAGTAAAATTATTTGGTTTCAAAGTATTGATGAAAGTAGATACCAATTAATTATATTGGATAATAAATGGTTGGTAAGTAGACACTTTTCGAAGTATTAATTTTATTACAATTCGCGCGACAACCTTTTTTGAACCAAATAATTCAACAACAAATTATTAAATCATTGTCAGCGATGACTTAAATTTATTTTGAACGTTTCAGTACACGCCCTGAATAAAAGCTTATCTTTGAAAAGTTTTTTTATTAGTTATTTATTTTTTACTTTTTAGTTAGTTCGCCTTAATCTGTTCATTTCTAATTGAACATCGTTATCACAAGGTCTCTTCCCTGTAAGTATTGAGCTGAAAGAAATCATGATCTCCGACTCCAAAAACTCCTATACACCAATTTTGAATAGAATCTGACAATAATCACAGAACTTGTTCGTCATCCTGAAGTCGCCATCTTGAATTAATAGATTTTGACAAAACATTCATAATCTCCAAACCTAAAAACCTCAACATACCAATTTTGAATGAAATATGATCGTAATCAGAAAACTTGTCCTCCATCTTGGAGCCGCCATATTGAATTTATGAATTTTGACAAAAAATTCATAATATTCTACCCTCACAACCCCAATTTTGAAGTGCATTGGATCATAATCACAAAATTCGTCCTCCATCTTGGGGCCACCATCTTGAATTCATGAATTTTGACAAAGATTTCATGATCTACACTCCTGAAAACTCCTGTATACCAATTTTAAATCGAATTGGACCATAATCACAAAACTCGTCTTCCATCTTGGGGCCGCCATCTTTAATTCATGAATTTTGACACATATTTCGTGATCTACGACCCCAAAAACTTCTGTATCCCAATTTCGAATCAAATTGGATCATAATCACAAAACTCGTACTACATCTTGGGGCCGCCATTTCGAATTTATCAATTTCGACAAAATTTTCATAATCTTCGACTCCAAAAATCCCCACATATCAATTTTGAATTGAATCAGACCATAATTACAAATCTCTTTCGCCATCTTAGATCCGCCATTTTAGATCCGCCATTTTGTTTTTTCCTCTAACATAAAGTTCATAATGAATAGTCACCGGAGTTATAGATACCTGCCAAATTTCGAACGAACGAACGAACGAACGAACGAACGAACGAACGAACGAACGAACGAACGAACGAACGAACGAACGAACGAACGAACGAACGAACGAACGAACGAACGAACGAACGAACGAACGAACGAACGAACGAACGAACGAACGAACGAACGAACGAACGAACGAACGAACGAACGAACGAACGAACGAACGAACGAACGAACGAACGAACGAACGAACGAACGAACGAACGAACGAACGAACGAACGAACGAACGAACGAACGAACGAACGAACGAACGAACGAACGAACGAACGAACGAACGAACGAACGAACGAACGAACGAACGAACGAACGAACGAACGAACGAACGAACGAACGAACGAACGAACGAACGAACGAACGAACGAACGAACGAACGAACGAACGAACGAACGAACGAACGAACGAACGAACGAACGAACGAACGAACGAACGAACGAACGAACGAACGAACGAACGAACGAACGAACGAACGAACGAACGAACGAACGAACGAACGAACGAACGAACGAACGAACGAACGAACGAACGAACGAACGAACGAACGAACGAACGAACGAACGAACGAACGAACGAACGAACGAACGAACGAACGAACGAACGAACGAACGAACGAACGAACGAACGAACGAACGAACGAACAAGTGAAAGTAAATAGAAGCTTGTAAAAACACATACTATTCAAGCAGAATAGCCGATTCTGCTTATATTGAAGGGAAACTTGGGCCATCATCAATGAGCTAAGAGGGAAGGAAAAATCAGATACAGCTAAAACGGGCTCAGACGAATCAAACTCATTTTATTGTTTGATAGCAGCAAAACTATCGGAGAATATCACTGTAAGAACCGATCCATTGTTATTCCTAAAAGGGACATTTGTTCAAGAATCCTTTCTTTTCAAGCAGATCTTCTTAAAATTAAACAAATCTTCACCCAAATTGAAAATAAATCTCCCGGTTGGGATAATATTTCTCTTAAAATTATATATAAATTGCCGGATAGTGCAGTACAAATTTTGGCGGATGGAATCAATATTCCCTTCTCTAGGGAATCATTTCCGCCCTATTTAAAAAATGCCACAGTCATTCCACTTTATAAAGGTGGAGACCATGACATTCCCGCTGATTTCAGACCAATTTCCTTGTTACCCATTCTATCTTATTTTTCTGAAAATGTGTTACTCAATGGGATTGAATCCAAAGGCTCAGTTCGGACCTATTTTATTTTTTTGTATCTCAATGATTTAGACATCCAGGGTAAATTTACCATGTTTGCAGATGACATCACAATTCTCTGGTATGACAGATCAACCAGTGATCTATAAGGTCATAAGGTCATATTAGTGTGGATGTAAAAATAGTGAAACGATGTGATGCCAATCTTCTATCATTCAATTTTAATAAAACAAATATTGTCTCATTCAATTGGAAGGAAGATTCAATGGATAATGAAAAAAGCACAAGTACTGTGCAAAATAAGTTTTTGGGCTTATATATCGATGAAAAATTAAGATTTGAAAGCCATATTAATAACTTGTGCAATCGGTTAGCATCAGGTTGCTAATGCTGTACGTATCATTATCAACGATTTAGATTTTACTAATGCTAGAAAAGTTTACTTTTCATTAGTGGAATCACACCTACGGTATGGCATTTGCTTCTGGGGTATGTGTTCACACAATCTATTTGAGGTGGTCTTCACCCTACAAAATGGACCATAAGATGTTTATGCAAAGCCAAATACCGCGATTCGTGCCGACCACTATTTTTAGAATATACAATTTCAACACAGACGGGACTTTTCATTTTAGAGACTGTATGTCTAATTCACGAGAAATATAGACATGAAATAAATAACTCTTCAGTTTATAATGCACGTTTATGCCACCATATTCCACTTCCCATCCCTACTTCGGCTCTTACTCAAAATTCCCTTATTTATAAGAGCAAAAAATTGTTTAATCACCTTGATAATAGATTAAAAGAAATACAAAGTGTAATCATGTTCAGAAAAGAAGTAAAAAAGCTTTTGGCTGTGAAAGCCTATTATTTACTTGACTTTTTTGTATCAGTGAGCAAATATA
Source organism: Gonioctena quinquepunctata (assembly GCA_018342105.1). Classification (NCBI taxonomy): domain Eukaryota; kingdom Metazoa; phylum Arthropoda; class Insecta; order Coleoptera; family Chrysomelidae; genus Gonioctena; species Gonioctena quinquepunctata. Next base: position 26,161 of record JAFIRS010004825.1, read on the forward strand.
AAGTTTTTTTAACTTTACCTTCATCATTAGTTTATGTATTTTTATTACTGTTATTATTGTGTTTATTTACCATTCACTTTTTATGTTGTACAAGACTTTGTCAATAAAGTATATTTTGAATGATTGATTGTTCTATCGGAAAGGGATATTTTATAGAGATTATCATGTTGATTTTTTATTGAAACGAACGTTTCGCTTCCTTTAGCTGCAATGGGAGCAAATTTACATTCTTTCCTTTGCCAACAGTGGCGAGAGCCGAAGTGGATGGAATTTGAAATACATTCAAATTTAAAACACGTTTTGTTTATACTGACTACTGAGAAAAATTTGACAGGTTATTGAAACTTATATCAAATGAATATTTTGAAGGAAGCTTGTTCTGTGACCCATTATTGCTTTACTACTGAGAAAAATTTGACAGGTTATTGAAACTTATATCAAATGAATATTTTGAAGGAAGCTTGTTCTGTGACCCATTATTGCTTTCATGCAAATGAAGATGAATTACATAAGTGGAGAATGCACTTTGCAATCTAATTTCTATTTCCAGCAGTTGCTCTGACTTATCAATTTCAATAATGTTTTTTTTCTAAACTTCTCTTTATTCCTAGGAAATTTATGTTATTCTGCTTTACTATTTTGATAATAAAGTTATTCATTGATAAAAATGTCCGAATTTTTTTTGCCATAATAATCAACTTTGTTCAATACATATTAACCCTGAGTTCTGATGAAAAATGTATGGGTGCCCCATAACATCATATTTTCCCTACACGAGCAGAAAAAATCCATTATGTTATGCAATACTGGAAAAATTGCATTCAGTTTTTCATTATAGCTTATAAACCGTACAAGTAAACCGTTCAAGAGAAGTTAACTGAAACAACATTGAATATTTCTTTCTCTGGCGGCGGAAAAAAAAAATCTGAAGTATTCAACAAGGCTTGACTCTGAAAAAAAGGAGGACCCTGTGAATTATTTGAGTTATTAATTATTTTGTATCATGCGCAATGTTAAATGGATGGTACTTGCCTAATTTGAATTGATTACTGTCGAAAATGTCGAAGTAAAGTCCAAAAAATCTAGAAAAAAAAAATATTTTGATCATTCTGTACCTCGAATACCAAGCCGTATGGGACATATGTTTAATAAACTCTTCGTCCTGAAATCTTCCAAAGAATCACCTCCTGAAGATTGTCAACGTATATATATATATATATATATATTGGATTCGTAACAGATTTCTCTTATTCTCGTTATTTGTTTTGCGTTACTCAGTTTTATATATATATATATATATATATAGTTTGTTTTCACATGATGACATTCTTGTGATTTGGCCACATGGACATCAGGAACCATCGACATTATTCAACCACCTTAATGAAATTCATCCACATATAGAATTCACTATGGAAGCAGAAGAAGAATACAAACTTGCTTTTCTAGACGTAATGATCACAAAGAAACCCGACGGCACTGTGGGTAACACAGCATATTGCAAGAAAACTAACATCAATCGATACCTGAACGCAAATTCTCATCACCATCTACAACAAATCCACTCAGTGGCGAATACACTCGATCAAGAAGATTGGCGGACAAAGACCACATGAAAGAGGAGTTGGATAATATCGAAAAGACCCTCCAGATGAATGTATACTCCAAAGCAGCATCTAGAGTCAAAAAGAAATAACCACCGATTGGAAAAACATTTTTACCATGCATAAAGGGTACAACGTACAGGATCAGCAGAATTCTTCACCGACACAATATCCCTACAACGTTTACAATAGACCGTACAATAAGATCTACTCACAGAAATCCCAAGGACCGTAAGCACTAGAGTGCTGAGGAGCCTATGATGTGAAAACACATACATAGGCGAAACAAACAGAAGAATCAACATCTGAGAAGAATAACACAAGATTTCTATACGAAACAAGAAGACACATCGTCACTATTCCAACATGTACTAACAACAGGACACAGCATAAACTTTAGTTTATGCTGTTTTTTTAGTTTTTTACTCGGACATTGGCAAGTGATGAGAATTTCCACTCAATAACAACGAGAGATGCCATCGAAATCGAAAAACGACCACATAATATGAACAAAAGGGACGACTGTCGAAGACTACCAACCATATGGAGATCTATCTTGACCCACCGACAAATTTCTCAACAAGAAAATATCAACGGGGATGGGAACATCGACACTTCCAGAGAGTTCACCCAACAACACCCATGGCGACCTGGCAACAACGCATCCAACAACGACCTCTTCCGACCCCTCACGAAACAAGGCACGAACGAAGGAAACCGATCGTGCGCAATCGACTAACCACCATTATAAATTGGGGAGCACAATACAAAAACATCAGTCAAGTTCGAAACAATCGAATTTCTAGACATCATCAGAAGATGGCAAATGTGAATTTGCGAAAGGCCGTTAAATCGGATCTTTTGAGGATCAAGAACACAGAAAGCGGACAGAAACCCGAGAAACAATCTCAACACATTATACCCGCGAAAATCTACGAGGAAACATATATAACATAACATGAAAAGGAAAATTGTGGCATATTGGACAAATTATTAAATTAAAGAAAAAAAAACATCCTCAAGCGAGAGTCGAACCCACGACATTCTCATCTCAGGGCGGACGATCTACCGTCTGAGCTATTTGAGGACATAGGAACCGCCGCATATTTGTGAATAATTTTCCCCCATAATTTAATGTTAGTGTTAGCATGAATAGAAAAGATCGAAAGTACTTATCAATGGCCATCAAGACCCGTTAACCTTTCACTCTAACATCACCATCGACGTCACGGTTTCAATAAAAGTTTAGGAAGATGATCTCCAACCACTGATAAGATTTTGCCAAATATAAAATATGAAGTGGAAAATTGCGTCCGTGAGAAATACATGAAAAGGAAAATTGTGGCATATTGGACAAATCATTAAATTAAAGCAAAAAAAACATCTTCAAGCGGGAGTTGAACCCACGACCTTCTCATCTCTAGTCAGACTCTCTACCACGTGGCGCCTCTATTTTTATGAATATGGAAATATGTTCAAGAAACTTTCTTCTCTGTTTTAATTCGATATGCTGTGCTTCGATTTTCAATACATTTCGTTCTTCGGGGGCCACCCTCAACTCAATTTTTTCGAATACGGCCTGTATTTTTTTAAATGAATTTAAGTAGTTCTTATCTTACCGAGTTCAGATATGTATCTAACCCGGTTTTAGTTTCTACATTTCTGCCCGTAAATTCCATCATCAAGGTCTGAACAATGAAAATTAATTTTCTACTGATTTTGCTCTTGCCTTCTCAGGCAAAATGCGATATTCTACTTAGAATGACACATTAAACTATCTGAAATTAAGACAAAAAACTAAAAAAATAAAGAACAACAATTGATATCTCAAGTACACATTTTTTTAGTCATCGCTACCGACGTCTAATAATGTTTCCAAATTGACGCCCACCATTCCTCAAACACATTTTCGCTCTAAAATTGGTATGTTTGTGGCAATTTTGAAGCATTCGAGGATATAATGCATGCTCGTCTTATTGAAGCTTTCAACTCTTCCACATTCTCAAAAGTTGAACTGAACACTTTGTCCTTGATGAAACCCAATATCGAATAATCAAGAAGAGTGGGGTCGGGTGAACGCGGTGGCCATTTAATAGGACCGCTGTTTCCTATCCATCTTCCTGGCATGGTCATACCGAGAAATGTTTTACAAATTCATGTGCGATGCGGTGGTGCTCCTTCATGTTGGAAATATTCATATTTTTTGGAACATTCAGAGACAAATCTTCCAAAAAATTGCCTAGAATCTCCGATAGGAACTCAAGACACAACTCCCCCGTCAATGGAGTATCGAAAAACGAAGTATCCAAAACACCAACCCAGACAATAATGCTGAACCTCTCTTGAAAATTAATGGCTCTATGTGAATTAGCATTCTCCTTGCGCCTGTTGAACCATTCATAATTTGTAAACCGACGTTCGTCGCACCATAAAATTTAACTACAAATTTCATCATCTTGCCGAAAATGTCTCATTAGCCATGTGCAAAATTCTGCCCTTTTATTGTAGTCTGTTAAACTCAAATGATGTTTTTTTCTTACTCTGTGGGGTTTGAAATTATGTTTCTTCAAAAATTCTCTTGTTGACGAATGCGATATACCACTATTTCCCGCTATCTCTCTAAGAGATACTTCTTCATTCCGATTTTTCTTGTATTCCACGAATCCTGATTCAAATTATCATTGTACTATGTGTAACATGGAACTTTAAAAAAACTTACATAAATCGTCGATTTCCAGTAATAGGGCAACTTTTATTCTTAGATTTCACAAATGAACCATGCTCTCGTAAACTTCTTCCAATACGTTGAAAAATTCTGGCATTGGGCTGAGACGTTCGGGATACATTTCTTGATACATAGTCAGAGATCTGGTGCTATTTCTCAAACATCTCGAATACACGAACAACATATCCACTTTCTTATCATTAGAAAACTCCATAGTTTTTGGTTCAAGTGTAAATAATCCAGCATTCAGATTTGAATTCGTAAATTCGTAATATGTCATTCACTTGGTATTCATTCAAGGTAGATTTATTTAAAATTTTATCCTCGCAACTATAGTCAAATACCCTTTCAAATACGAACAAAAATAAAACAGGACCATATTCCGGAGGGGAGGATTTGCATTGTTCGGACCTTGATGATGGAATTTTGGGCAGACATGTAGGAATAAATACCAGATGAGATACATTTTTGAACTCGGTAAAATAAGAACTAATTAATTTCATTAAAAAAAATGAGTTGAGGGTGGCCCCCGAAGAACGAAACATTGTATTGAAAATTGAAGCACTTCATATCGAAGCAAATTTAAAACAGAGACGAAAGTTTGTCGAACACATTTCCATATTCCTAAAAATAGAGGCACCAGCGCAAAGAAAAGAAAAGGGGCCATTTCGGTTTTCCCCGTATATATTGAAAATGGTTCGTGATATTTCTTATTTGGGAACATCGTTTCGTTGTTCACTGAAATTGGCAACTTTTCTCCAATTTAACTAACTTCGTATCATTTACCGTTTTCGAGATGCCAATTGTGGTACGACATAAAAAATATGGACTGTATATGTACACTTTCGAACTGATGATATTTTTGTTTTCTCGGGACCATGATTGGCGAAGATACACAAAAAAATTTGAAAGTTGTGTAGTTGTGACGTCTTCAATAGGTAGTAGGTATTTCTATTCATATATTCCTGAAAATTTGGAATCATCTGCAGTTTCGATCACGATCTTCCATCGTTCAAGATTAGGAAAGTATCAATGTTGAGAAAGGAACCATACTCAACTGAAGTTCGAAAGAAAACGTTGAAAAATTGATTTTCAATTTGGAGTTGAGAATGTTTTCCTATTCATTATGTGTCGTTTAGTGCTCAAAATTAACAAAAAGCAGCTTGTGGAAGTCTGAGTTTTGTTCGTGGCTTCTATGCATAATTTATTTCACTAAAAATTCCTTTCCATAGGGATTCTTTCTATCAAGGTAGTATATCACTTTTTCACGGATATAGGGAAGTTACTTGAAATTTATAAATGTAATTTCATGTGCATAATTTGAACACTGAATATTTTCTTAGTTATTATTGCAACATAACATATACACTATATTTTCTTCAGCAAAAGACTTTCAATTGCTGACACTGATTGACCTACCAACCTTTGGAAGCAATGTTTTTCGTACCTCTTACTTAATATAAATATATCGACAAAATGTAAACATATGTTTCCACTGAATGCAGTATAATTTTTGTTTATTTACATACCGAGGAATACATGAAATTTAATTGTGTGGAAAAATAATCCCAGTCGATAAATCTCAGATTTCTAATTTGATTATCCTGACCATTTATGTATAAATTTCTCTTCGCCTTTGAAGGACTCTTCACATCAAGACCAGATTCGAGGTATTCATGTGTGATTCACTCTTGAAATTATTTGATGGGTACAATTAGGAATGAGCACCACCTTAACGGTACAGGTGAAAAGTTACTTATACGGTATCTCTTGAAGGAAATAGTAACCTTTTGTAACAATAATCATTAATGTCTTCATTTCAAATAGATAGTATGTGTATGGTGAATATAATCAATTAAACAAGAAAATCTGACGGCGAAGTTCGACAAGAGGCACTATACAGGGTGATTCAAAAGTACTTTGACAAACTTCAGGAGGTGATTCCTCACAATATTCTAATATGAATTGTCCAAATAAATATGTCCGGAAACGCTTTGTTTCCAAGATACAGGGTGTTGAAGTTTTATTTTCATTTTCGTTTTTTTTCAAATAACTTTCGAAATACTGGCCTTAATTAAACGAAAATCGATACTGAATTTTTTTCTGAGGTGTCGAATTCGAACCTGATGTTATTATTGCTCTTACTCGTAGGGAGCGCCACCTACACGTCTTTTTCTTTTTTGAAGATTCATAACTTTTTTTAGCGTTCTTCTAGCACAGTTTTCAGTAAAAAAATCAATTCCTCTCTCATATCTATCTGAAAAAGCTACCCCTGTTACAAGTCGCTATAAGCAACCGTTTTCTAGATATTTGGACTTGAAAATTTCAAGTCGATTATTTGATAATAGATGAGTGTTGAAGTTATTTTGCATTTTTCACAAGAATGCTTAGGAAATGAATTTGACAGTTAAGTAAGTAGTTTTGGTAATTACATATTATGTGACAGTTAAACGTTTTGTTGTTTTGTTGGAGTTTCTGTAAGTTTTAAAACACCAATTTTGAAAAAATGGATTATTCAAACAATAATGCTCATTTAGCCGATATGCATTTCGTTTATGGCCTTGCGGATGGCAATGCCCGCGAAATAAGACGTATTTACCAGGAGCGATTTCCTAATCGAGTACTGCCTTCAGCTCCAACATTTACCAGTCTCCACCGTCGTTTGGCAGAAACAGGCAGCTTTAAAAGGGCAGCTGATATTATCGGAAGACCACGAGCAGTCCGAACCCCAGAATTGGAAGAAACTGTTTTGAACGCTCTTGAGGAGAATCCAGAAACAAGTACAAGAATAACTGCTGAAGCTCTCAATTCTACTCAGTCCACAGATTGGAGAATTATCCACGATCAACAATTTTATCCATACCATATTCAAAGGGTACAAAATCTCCTGCCACGAGAATTTCCCCAACGCATTACTATGTGTCAGTGGTTTTTGAGAAAATTGGCTGGAAATACTCAATTTCTAAGATATGTACTCTTCACGGACGACGCAAACTTCTCCCGAAATGCTATCACAAACTTTCATAACAACCATGTTTGGGCTCTAGAAAATCCGCACGCAGTTAGTGAAAGACATTATCAGTATCAATTTTCTGTAAATGTATGGGCGGAAATAATTGATAATCACTTGATAGGTCCTTTCTTTCTTCCGTTCCGACTGAATGGCCCAACTTACAGAGACTTTTTAGAAAATGAATTGCCGGGACTACTTCAGAATGTACCATTAGAAATTCGTATCCGCATGTGGTTTATGCATGATGGGGCTCCGGCCTATTTTAGCGTTGTAGCCAGGGAATTCCTCAACACTGTCTATCCAAATCGATGGATCGGTAGGGGTGTGGAAGAACCTAACCAGGCGTGGGCACCAAGGTCCCCAGATCTAAACCCGCTAGATTTTCATTTTTGGGGACATTTGAAGTCACTAGTTCATGAAACTCCACTAGCGAACGAGGAAGATCTAAGAAACCGAATAGTAGATGCCTGTGAAACAATAAGAAATACACCAATAATTTTTGAGCGGGTACGAGATTCAATGACTTGAAGTCTGAATGCCTGTATCTTTGCTGAAGGTGGACACTGAACAATTTATTTGAATACAATTTAGTTTCCTTTATTTTATTTTATTCTACATATTCAAAATTTCTTGAAATAAAATGTTGATATTTTTCGCAAATTTTATTAAAACAAATACAGATTTTGCACCCTTGATACAAAAATAACTATTTCAAACGGGTAAAAATAAATAGAATAGGTGGCGCCCCCTACAGAAAACCAAATTCTTAAACGTCAAATTCATTTCCTAAGCATTCTTGTGAAAAATGCAAAATAATGGTAATAACTTCAACACGCATCGATTATCAAATAATCGACTTGAAAATTTCAAGTCCAAATATCTAGATAACGGTTGCTTATAGCGACTTGTAACAAGGGAAGCTTTTTTACGTAGATATGATAGAGGAGTTGAATTTTTTCTGGAAAATGTGCTAGAAGTACGCTCAAAAAAGTTATGTTTTCCAAAAAAGAAAAAGACGTGTAGGTGCGCCCCCTACGAGTAAGAGCAATAATAACATCAGGTTCGAATTCGACATCTCGAAAAACCTCTCAACACCAATGTTCGTTCAATCAAGGTCAGCATTTCGAAAGGTATTTAAAAAAACGAAAATAAAAATAAAATTTTAACACCCTGTATCTTGGTAACGAAGCGATTCCGGACATATATTTATTTGGACAATTCATATTAGAATATTGTGAGGAATCACCTCCTGAAGTTTGTCAAAGTACTTTTGAATCACCCTGTATGGTACACATTGAGTTATATGGGTATCATAAGGTGCGTCCTGACTTGAACATTTTACCGCACATGAAAGAACAAGGCGGGCAAATTTTCGTTGCGTTTAGGATGCTCGCGGTATTCGTTGCGTTTCCAGGTGCTCAACCCATTCGTGATGAAAGTGCCAGAAGTGCATGTTTACGTAGAAGAGAAGGCTAGAAGAAAATATGGATAAAGGCATGCTGATAGATATCGACTTGATTTTTTCTTTGAACGATAGGTCCGGCAATGAGGCACATTCTAAAAATATTTTTATTTATATACAGGATGGCCCAAAATAAGATACACAACTGAGTTCTGATTTTTTAAACAACAACCCCCCCCAATTTTGTTATATTTTTGGATTCACCACTAAATTGTCGTTAAAACGCACCCGAGTATCTTAGACTTATCTGCATTTGTTTTTGACTTATGTCAATTTATGTGTCCACAAAAAAATTTATAAGTTCAGAACTATTCAAGGCAACCTAACCAACTTTTTCCAGTCGATTCCATTGGCTTTAACGTATGTTTTGCGGGAACTTGGAGTCGCAGTTCCATCGCATATTTTAATTTTTTGAAAATGACAAATTACAAACGGCACTAACTCGACTCTTTCAAATGCTCTTTTTTTTGCTTTTTGACGAAATAGGGTTTGTGGGGTCTACTTTGTGAAGTTTGCGAGATTTTTTGCAAAATAAGAAATTTTTATGGTTTTTTCGAAAAAAAAAAAGAATCGAGTAGGTCGTAAAATTTGACACATCCGGGTACTTTCAATCACTTGTGAATAATTAGTGAATATGGTCTACTGTATTGGCGAAGCTCACAGATCTACTATCAAAAATATCCAGAAGCAAGAACTCCACGGATGTTTCATTCCAAAAGTTGAGAGATTGGTATCGGTGTCGTATGCCAAATGGAAAATTGTTGGTGGTCGGATCAATGAGGAAAATGATGGCAAGTTTTATTGATGCTACAGGAAAATCCCCATTCGAGCACTAGGTAAATAGCAGCGGAAACGGATATTTCACAAACATAATGATATTGAAACATAAGTACCACCCTTATCATCTGAACCTATATCAAGGATTGTATGGTAATGATTTTTCAAATAAAGTTGCGTTTTGTATACAAATGAATGGCATGATTGACGAGGATTATAATACTTTAAACAAAATTCTGTTTTCTCATGAAGCAACGTTTAAGAACAACGGGTCGCTCAACAGACATAATATCTACTATGCAATCGAAAATATTCACATGATGGTAACCTATTTGAGCATTCATAAGTGGTATTCCCTAAAAATTTTTTCATTGTTTCCTGTTAATCATCCTTTCCTGTTCTTGTAAGGACTAGAATTGTTTCCTTTGTGATGTACTGTTTCTATTACAATTTCATTTTGTATGGATGTGTCAAATTTTACGACAGCGGCCTACTCGATTTTGCAACGAACCTCTTAAATTTTACAAAGTATACTCCACAAACCTTATTTCGGCCAAAAGCTCTTAAAATATGCCATGCAATGATGCAATAGAATATAGGATGTTTCATTTGAAAAAATCGAGTTATTGTCATATGTAATTTGTCATTTTCAAAAAATCGTAGTAGGCGATGGAACCTCGACACTCTGTTCGTCTGCATATCGAAAGATGCGTTATGGACTTGGAACACCTTTGTAAGTGGCGCCTTAGTGGCGAAATCGGGCGACTGACTCCAGATGGCGCAAATTATCCGTATTTGCCCATGTGATAAATAGAGTGTTTTCAAAGTGCAACAGTTTAAATTTGAACGTGAAAACGTGAAAACTGCAGTTGCATTGTGATTTGGCATGTATAACCTTTGAATTAAATTGACCCCCAGTTTCAGAAATTACCCTAGTAATGAATAAAATGCAGATTGACACGAGTAGTCTGTGAACCGCATTCAACCTACTGACACGTGCACTGCGAATACTCAATTCGCCTGTCATCGTAGTGTTTACACGTAATTTATTGTCAAGTTGAAAAGAGTTTTATATTCGTGATGGATCAAGTGGTAGTTGGAATTGGGTTTTTACCACTTTCAAGTAACATCGTTTTCGAGAATCAGTCTGTGAAAAAAGGAACCACATTGGTGCGTTCGGGTCATGTGTGACAGGTGTCAGGTGCGGGAAGTAAAAACAATTGTTTATTCCAGCATACATGCGAAAGTGATTAGCCAAGCAGCAGCGACAACAAATCAGTACTCTGTCGAAGAGGGGAATTTCACACAAATTGCCAACTTAAAAAAACCTTTAAAAGTTCTGCCTCTCCAATGGCAATTGTTTGACTTTGGTTGTATAGAAAATCACCAATTTGATATACCAATTCAATTACTTATATATTACTAGTATCAAATGTGTCATTCATAAAGATTTTCTGTCTAAATATGTGAACAGTTGGTAGCACGAACAATATTTTGGGAAAATATATTGACAGATGACAGTCGATAACACACGAAAGCATGAATCAGATTGAAACAGGCACCAACACTCGAGATATAGACACAAAATTCCCTATTAATACAAAAATGTAAACACTTTGGGACTAAAAATAAATGATCCAGCATATTCAGTTTGTGATTCTCTACACAACCCTGATGAAATTATTATAATTGGGGAGGCAGAAGTTTTTGAAGGTTCTTTTGAAGTTGGAAACTTGTGCGGCATTCCCCTATTAGAGGTGAATGAATGTTTTCACAAATAATTGATGAAATTCGATTTAAACTTACATGTCTGACGTAGGAGTAAATTACAGGAGTAAACAAAACTAATAACGAGATATTAATAAATATTGAAGAAATATAAAATATTGAGAATATTGTTTCTTTTATACATACATACATTTTCACATATTTTTCATATTCTTCGTTCACTGTCAGAATTTGACTGAAAAAATTATTGGAATGTGTATTGCACGAATAAAAATATGTTTCATGCATGTTTTTTAGATTATTGTAATCATTAGTATGAAAAAATGTATTGTTTATATCAATGTAAAAATTAAACTTGCAAAATTCGTCATTTTGCATTTTAACGCGTGTTTACGCACCATACAACACGTCAGTGGTCACCCGACCACTTCTTTTTACTCACGTCATTTACATTTGATTCGAGGTTATTTGTGGCCGACTCGTTCATTGATTCATTTATTGTAGGCGCCCTTTTGACACCGTGCCTCTCTTTGATAGGAAGCTTTTGCCCGTCGAATCACAATACAAATGCAGTTTTGACGTTTGCGACCGAAAAATTTAAACCATCGCAGTTTGTATACAACATTTTTATCACAGCCTAAAAAATGGAAAAATGTTGGTTGGTTGAATGATTTTTTCTGTGGGTCTATGTACGACGCCATTTTGACACATACATTGAGATCAGTAGAAAACTATTGCAGATAAGTCTAAGAAACCCGAGTGCGTTATATCGACAATTCAATGGCGAACCCAAAAATGTAACAAAAAGAGAGGATGACATTTAAAAAACAGAACTTAGTTGTGTATCTTATTTTGGAACCTCCTCTATATATGAATAGAAATATTTGTAGAATGTGCCTCATTGTGGGACCTATCGTTTGAAAAAATCAAGTCGATAGCTTGGTCACCCTTTTTGTAGAATATACAAAAAAGCATAAGGATCCCCAAAAAATTTCTCTCCTAAAAATCGCCAAAAGATTTCCATTTTCTACCTTTGGGTTATATAAAATAGGACATTGTTCGAAAACATCAATTAATTTAAGACACTGTTTTCTATCCCATTCCATTTTGAAAAGTAAATTCGAGAAAAGACTACGAACCTTCCGAACGCAACAAAAGACAAGAAAATCCGTCCAGTTATTGATCTTTTTGAGCAAATTCGATTAACCGACAAGCTTCCGAAAACATTCTGCGCGTTATTCGATTCGGGGAAAAATCTTCAGTACGCGAATTCGGTTCGTTAGCCGTGTTTGTTCCCAGTCGGGTGGCGCCGACTAGCAGAAGGAATGTATCCTACGAATCCGCATGGTTTCAGTTGCCTCTTTCTCCATTGTGAGTTTTGAAAAAAATCAAGATTCTTTTGATTGATGAAAACGAAACTGACAATATTATACGACGAAAAGTTTAGGTGCTACTTACCAATTTATATGACTATCGGCGCAATGATGCGTGCAATTCCGCCATGTGCAGCGGTGCGTGTAGTTTCGCGCGGTGTGGTGGTGCGTGAAGTTTCGCGCCTCTGCAGCCCGCCAGAAAGAGCAATCAGGGGTTTCCATACGTTCTTGATCTCAACGCTTGATTGACTAAAGGCGTTATTGGCTTCGATGTAGGCGGCCTCTTTGAACTTTCGTTTGAACGGACTCTCGATGGGATCTTCCCTTTCTCCAATCATCGCCAACATATACATGGAGTGGTTCGAGGAATCGGCTATACGGGAGGCAGAAAACAAACCAAAGCTGTGGTTGAGGTACGTGGATGACACCTTCATTATATGGAATTACGGAGACAAACATCTCCAGGATTTCTTCTCAAGAATTAACAGAATCAGGGATTCGATCAAATTCACGATGGAAACCAACAGTGCCTCACCCTTCCTCGGTGTGAACGTTGAGAGAATAGGCAATGAAATCCGCACCTTCGTCTACAGAAAGAAGGCACATACGGGGCAGTACCTCAGTTACAGCTCCAACCATCCGAGTTCGACAAAGAGAGGGATCGTGAGAACATTGGTAGAGAGAGCGACGCACATATGCAACGACGAGGAGTCACTAGATGCCGAATTAAACCACATCAGAGAGGACCTCCACCGGAATGGATATCCAAAGAAACTCCTAGAAGAAGTATTGAAACAACTCCGGAGAACGAAGACATCTGAAGAGCAACAACAAAGCACAGTGATCTGCCTTCCGTACATCAGAGGTGTTTCCGAGAAGATTAGAAGGATCGGAAACAAGTTCAACATCAAGAGCTGCTTCCAATCCGGCAGTACTTTACGGAGTTTGCTGATCAAGACCAAACCTGACAACAAAAATGAAATCAGTAAGAATTGCATTTATGAAGTTCCATGTGAATTCGGAGATCCCTACATTGGAGAAACAAAGAGACCGTTATAGGTAAGATTGGATGAGCACAAGAAATGGACTCAACGTGGAGAAACATCAAAATCGGGAATCGCTGACCACGCCTGGACTGAGCACCATCGAGTTCTATGGGACGACGCAAGTGTTCTACATAGAGAGGAGCATTTGTTCAAACGAAAGTTCAAAGAGGCCGCCTACATCGAAGCCAATAACGCCTCTAGTCAACCAAGCGTTGAGATCAAGAACGTATGGAAACCCCTGATTGCTCTTTCTGGCGGGCTGCAGAGGCGCGAAATTACACGTACCGCTGCACATGGCGGAATTGCACGCATCATTGCGCCGACAGTCATATAAATTGGTGAGTAGCACCTAAACTTGTCAGTATTCACCTGAAGACGATTGCAGATACAAGCATTCGAAACGTCGTGAAAACCTTTTAAATACATTAAGACGATGGACGTCCGAAACGATAGTAATCAAATTAAAAAGATTAGTCGAAGATTACCTAACAATACTTAAGCCTATCTCTATCGCAATAGATAGACTACAAAGAAACAGTGCCAGTCATTCAGATATTGTGGGAGAATTTAAAATATCAGAAACCCATTTTGACGAAACAGACATAGCTCAAAACATGTGCAAAAATTTAAGAGGAGTTATGAACAGTTAAGATGTATAAAAACCATGGTGCTTGAACTGATTCGATATTGTTTAGATTTTCGAGGGGGCACCACCTGTTGCTTCAATAGAGCTTCAATATCTGTGGTAGTTGGCGCCGTCCAAAAATGTTTCTTCATATCCTCGCTTATTGTCAAAACTTAATTTTTGACATCTGCAGCATCTTATATGAAATAATTTTCTATTTTGTCGGTGTCTCTGTGGTTTTTCTTCTCGTTGATTTGAAATCTTGCCTATATCATTTGTTAGTTCGCTCTTTCAAAAATTACGTCGTTCATTAGTGCGTAAAATGGCCCCTTTTGCACTTTGTGTGAACAGTCTAAAGCCGCAGATTCGAATATACACCTGTATTCAGTACCAAAGGCAAGTACAAATCTTGACGAATTAACTAATAATGATATTTGCATAATTTATCATATTGTATGCATTTAATTTAATATTTTCCGACAATTTCATTTCCAATTCTACGCCTGTCAAAAGAACCACATTTTTTGGTGAAATTATTTCAAAATATTCTAGTTGCACCACAATAATATAAATGTGGTTGCACATTGAAAAATAAACCCAAATAAGTACTCACATAAGTACAAACATAAGCATTCAGTTAACCTCAAACTGAAAGGATATAAAATACTAAAAACAACAACAAGATGCTTTCTTGGTGCAATATTCGGGGGACTTCTGATGCTATTGGTCAAATTTGGCAGATGTCACTTTTCAACCAATAGCAAAGCTGAAATCAGAATCTGCGAACAGTTCGCCTCTGAGGAAATAAATATACCCTGTGTGGTCTGTTGTTACAGTTTATTAAACCTGAAATGATATTGTCGCCATCTGAAAAGCTACTAATCTCTATTATCAAGTAGGCCAAGTGTCGCCAAGTTGATCCCAAACTTTTACAGGTATAAGTGCAAGCACCAGCGTTTTAAGTCATCTTATGAACAGTGTATAACCCCATATCATTTGTTTGCATAACTTCTCAACCCAACATAAACTCAGCAAACCCTAACAGAAAGTGAAAAAATGTTGCTTTGAAAGCTGTGAAAGAATCATATCCAAATAGTGGGTTACTACCACTCATAATCAAGTTTCTTGCCAGATCAGAACCTTTCACTGATATTATGTTCCATCATGATATTCTTCAGAATTTAAAACCCATAGATTGGTGGAAGTCACAACAAAATATACCCATTATTCAAAAGAGTTCTTCATAATTAGACAATTAATTTGTGCTACTGCTTCTTCCGCATCAGTCGAGAGAATTTTCTCAATTTGGTTTAGTCCATTCCGAACTTGGAAATTGATTAGGAATTGAAAAAGCTGCAAAATTTTTTTTTTATACAAACACTATTACTAAAATAAACATTATTTAAATACAGTGGTATAATTTTTTTGATATAATAAACCATTAATCAAAACCCAAAGTTTTTATTGTCTCTTAATTATAACTTTCCAGAAATTTTGATTTTAGTCATGATTTAAATTGAAAAAATCATTTAAGTCGCGATTTGAATAAAGTATTTTATATCAATTGATTCAAATCTTTTCAACCCTGGACAGAAGCGGGTTTCGATAACAGATAAAACAAACCCGATACCAGCAATCTCAGACATTCAACGAAGTTCATTCAACCATGAAACATGAAACGAAATAATGAAAGAATAACAGTTGAATTATATTGTAAGTCTCGAATGTCTCTTTGAATTTTAATCGTATTTGATTTTATGTAACGTATTATGTTTTTAACTTTACATGTTCTACATTATTTTAAGAATTTACCTGAAGATGACTTAAACAATGTCGAAACGTCGCATGGAATATAAATAGACTGACTAAGGCCCTCATTCAGAGAAAATAAAGAATATATATACATACATACATATATATATATATATATATATATATATATATATATATATATATATATATATATTGCACGCTATTTTTTTTTATTTTCAGGCAGACTTAATGTATGAAACAGTTTGTTTTGGACCTTCACCATTCTGGAAATTTTTCTGAGTTTGGGAAGATTTTAATACCATGAAAGACATTCTTTGCTGGTTTAGTTAATTTAATGTTCTTACTTTTGAAAAGTAAATTGACTGCAACCCATTGTTTTTACTTCTAGCAGGGATATGGGGTATGTTCTGTCTTTTTTATATTTGTTTAATCAATGTCGTCCGTGGTGAACTGGTCTCGTTTGTGGTTTCCAATGTAATGGAAATGACCTCAAATATAAATGTTTATGACTCTTACTTGAAAACTAATGGAACAAGCTTTCACCTCCCTTTCACCCGCTAAGGGTTGTATTTGTCAAAACACTGAAATATGTATTTCTTTATCCCTTACAAAGACCTTACAAAGACCCTAACTTGAAAACTAACGGAACCCCCACACAAACTTTCACCCCCCATTTCACCCTTTTAGGGGTTGCACACTGAAATACATATTCCTTCCATTTGTAACAAAACCCTCAAATACCAATTTTTATGATCCCAATTCAAAACTAACTATACACTTTCAACCCCTTTTCCCAGGGTTAAATTTGCAAAAACCCTGGAACAAACACATTTATCTTTATTTGTGAAGAAGAGCCCGAATAATAATTGCCATGACTAATTTCAAAACCAACTGTATTCTCATTTTTACCCTCCTTCTCACCCACCTTTCCACCCCTTCAGGGATGGAATATCAACAAAATATTTCAGCTCTTAGGTCCAGCGGTTTGGTCTGATCAGGACATGTAATTATATATGTTCAAACACGAGGTAGCTGTTGTGAACTCTTGAGAAGATCCCTCGACTGTCTTTCGCCTCCATCATCAGATTAACTCCGGCCTCCATTATGTTGTAGTGTCATCAAAACTACATATGTGTGCTAAGTTTTAACAGAATGGGTCCCCTGTTTTTCTACCCTCAGGGGTGTAATTCAAATGGGACCAACTTCGAAGCATACCCTATACAATGAAGAAAGATAATCTGCATCGGATAACCCAGTACAAAGTTATGCGTGATAGAATCGGTTAACAAGTAAAAATCAGTGGTTGAACCAATTATCATCCCCCATTTTCCTACCCTTGTTTTCAAATCCAAATGAGACCAACTTCGAAGTTACCCTATCCATTAAAAAAAGAATAACGAAATCGAACTACTCTGTGAAAAGTTATGCGTGGTCATACACAAAAAAATATACGCGTCGACTAGAGAACCTCCTCCTTTTTTTTCGTCAGTTAAAAACGACGGACAATACGTAAATTCAAAATAATCGAACTCTTAGTAATATCGAAATTTAATGTACAATTTCGATATTTCTGTCATGCGTGAAACTACTAGTAGTGAAATCTTCGTTGATGTCAATAGAACTTGAAGTAGTTGCCGGTTTGTTATTTAAAATTTTATGTGATACTTCTATTTTGTTAGTGAAATCATCTGCTCCATCACTTCCAGCCACTGAATTTCCAGCCTCCGCACCTTTTTAGCTTAAGCAAATTGACACCAGCTAATAATGCTGCAGTAGTTTTTTTAAATGAGTACGCAGAGTAAGTCTCAGAATCTTTCCAATTCAAGAATTCCGCATTTTTCTATGGTACTGTTGCAGAAGTATTTTTATCCACACACATTGTCCTGATATCTTAAAATAATAATCCAATTGATTTGTAGGTGAAATATTTTTATCAATGAGTAAACTTCATCAGAGGCCTCCTACCAACCAAGGCAAATTCGAAATATTTTTGTTTCCATCATTTTTACAGAATTGAATATTCATTCCAATGGGTTATTGAGGATTTGCGATCTTTCAAAGAATATGCTAAAAGTACCGTTACGTTAGTATTCTGGCGATTCTTCTTGTGGTATCAGTCTTTTAATTCAAAATACATAAACTGGTATATTTTTTTTGGCTATTCCGTGATAAGAAACTCACACATATTATTAGCAGATTCCTGTATTTCACCATTTTCACAATTTATATCTATTTTCAAGTGAATTGTTGTTTATAACTTTAGTTAACATAAATCAATCCTCGTTGCATGAGTCAGTTCCAACTGGCCAACTATATTTGATAAATTTTGGAAACCGTTGCTGGTAGCGCAAAAACAGTTATATGTACTTCGAAGTGTAGTTTTTTTTTGGTCCTGAATGTTTGCGAACCTCGACTCCACGGGTCTTGCCCCGCCAACCAAAATAGTTACACTTACACGCATTGGTACATAAAAAACTTATTTGAAATAGAATAGAGTATTTGACATGTCATCAATAAGCTTTTGGAAGCTACATCACGGCGTTCTTGAAATTGACAGATAATATCATGGTAATCTATGATAAAAATTATCTCACAGATCTTGTTTAACTAGATTATTTCAAGGCTTTCGACAAGATGAATCTTTCATTATATTATCTTATTCAGGTTTCACTGTTGAATCAATGAATATATTAGAGTAGAGTTCGTTCTTATTGATTGTTGCTACTCGGGTCATCTTCCATTGGAAAACGGTGTACCACAAGGGTTTATATTATGTCCAACATGTCGGTTGGCCCCATGTGAGTTCATTTGAAAGATACCTGGCGACACACACAAATTCGGAACTGCCAGAGTTTCTTCGAAATATGCCACTTTGCTTCGAAAGGACGACAGGTGGTTATATCAGCGTATACTAGGAACGTGTGATAGCACATATGGGGTACTTACCTCTAGTTAATCCTCTCCAAAGGACCAAGTCGCCCCTCGGTGTCCACGGATGGTTGTTGTGTGTTCGGCGTCCACGTCTAACCAGTAGTCGCCATTAACTTTGGATAACACTTCCCCAATTCCCCAGTATTCCCAAGAAAACAAACTGATTCTAATGATGGCTTTTATTTAGGAGATTGATTTTTGTGAATGAAATGAATACGTGAATAAAATAAATGGAATGAAGACTAGATAAAATAATTAACACATTGAAACAAATTGAGTGAACTTTGTGAGCAAGACTAAGTTAATTGAATAACACTCTGTAATAAATAGGTTATGAAATTAAATCACACGAAGCTCAGTTACTTCAACAGTTGAACAATTCCACTTAGAAGAAATAATTCCACGGTTTCTGTTGCACGAAATTTGGTAGCTATCTGAAACCGACTACTTGAACACTAATTCACCCGTAAGCCCGTATCTCGATACGGAATTAAATGAATTTTTGACTTTTCTCTAGTTCAACCGAAAAAAAGGAACTATTGACTTGAATCAGATTTCTAGTAAGTCAGTTTAACCCGGGCCACGATGAAATATCAACTGACTATTTTTCTGCGAGAGTCTACTACAAATTTCCCCTACTAAGGTTTTTCTGAGCACCCCCACTAAAGTCAAGTTTTGAATAAATTCAATAAATTCAACCCCTATTCTAACCAATTCGTACTGGGCATAATTACCTAACCAATGGGGTGGTATTTTGCAAAATCATAAACAAATTTGTTATGACTCCGTCGACCAATCCCGAGTGTAGTCTAGGGTGGGGCTATCACTTGATCTTTGTCATCCGAGAGGTGTTGCTCCCCCGTTATTTGAGCGGTACTACTTTGAACTATGGAATTCTAAGTTCTACTTTTCGTGTTTTAACAATTATTCTCTCCTTTAGACTGCTAAAAGTGATCACTAGAGTTTTCGGGCTTTCCATTTGGGGAAAAATGACAAAGAAAACCCTCGCCCTCCACCCGTTGCAGCCTATTAATCCGTCAATCTAAAAACAAATAATTGTTCATGTGGGTGATAATTAATTTCGGCAACGAAAACAAACAAATTCTCCCGTTGCATAAAAATTGGTTACAATTTCCCGCTCTCTGCTAGTGACCCTAGATTCTTCAGCAAAATTCCATATTTCGAAGGGTTTATTCCAAACGTGACGGAAACAATCCGAACCGTTTTTCAATACGTTCCCTGCCGGGATTGTAATTTTTGTTGTTATACTTCACCAGTAGAAGGAGATGGTGCAGTTTTCTCTCTTGTTATATAATGAATTGAAGAAATATTGTCAAATCCTACAAAATCATCAAATACAAGAGAAAAGTAACTCCTCAATTACAATATAGACTACCATTTTTTCCAGCGAATTGGGTGAATTATGGAATTTCTTCCGAATGTTTGATAGATTGACTGACAAGTTCAAGAGCCTTACAGGCATACAAACAATATGGATATTGTTTTGGAATTCGGATCAATTATCATCCTCAAACCTCCGCAAAAAAAAGTAAATAGGATTCTTGTCATGTTTGAAAAGTCGAATGGAAAATATAAATTGAAAACTTAATGATTTCAGCAATAAGAGACAGTAGTCTTGAGGATTAAGAAGTTTTTCATTTTAAATTATATAATAATTTCATCCTGCATTGGCAGACGTAAAATTATGTTCACCAAACTGAATTGAAGATGAAGGAATTCCAATCGCGATCACATAATTATAATTTTTTTATTAATTTCTGTTCCGTCAACTGGCATATTGTCGTGTTGTTGAACAATAGAGTTGAGAATATGGAGAGTTCTATATTGTTTACAACACACTGTTCTCAGCCTTTCGGAATTGAACTCTATTTCAACAATGTACACCATATGGAGATAACATTTACAGAAAATTAGCGGGTATTCAGTCGGGTTGATGTTCATAGGATCTATATAATGGTAGTTATAATCGGCGATAAAAAAATTTAATGAGAGAACTGATATCGACCAAATTAGCAACTACTCATATATTCTTACAAAATAACATTTTCCACCAATTCTTTGCGTCATTTAGTAGAAAAACCAACTATTATAGGTATACAGTGTCCGCCAAAAACTTGGAACCATATGGAACAAAAATTATTAGTAGTTTCTCAGAAAATTGCATTCTTCATAAAAGTTGGTGCATTCAATTTGACTAAATACGCGCCGTTATTATCTATCAGTGGCGTGCGGTTAAGCGGGAATTGGACTAAATTTACTTAGAGTAAAGTGACATTACTATTGAAAGATATTTCCAGATATCCAGTTTAGTCTACTAATTACTTATTTCAATAATTGCTTAATGAGTTGGCCTCGTGGAGAAATCAACTCATCAAGCAGTTATTGAAATTAGTTATTGGTGGACTAAACTGGATGACTGGGAATATCTTTCAATTGCAAACAACTTTTTTCAATACATTTTTTTGAAATTTTCCATAGTAATGTCACTTTACTCTATAGTGAATTTTGAATATCGGCCGATTCCCGCTTAACCGCACGCCACTGATAATAACGGCTTTGCGCGTATTTAGTAATTGAATGCACCAACTTTTATGAAGAATGACATTTTCTGAGAAACTATTGATAAAAAACTCGATTGAATACAGGAGTGTGTGATTAAAAAACTGGAATTTGATTGTTTTCCACACGATCTTTCTTGGCACTTGAACCTACATATTTACTTTTGCTAACAGCGTAATGAGTCATGGCCACCTGATTCAAAAACATAATAGTCGAGATACATTGGTACCCGCGGTTAAGCATGTTGATCTGATTATGTTGTTCACATTGGAACTTGTAGTGAATAAGGATCCCGATAATTCTATATTTGGCTTTCACCAGCTTTAAAGAAATGAAAGTGCTTCAATTATTTTATTTACGACTATTATATATATAAGTATTATACTCGTGGTTTTTGCAGTATAATGCCATATATTATTCCCTTAGGGAATAATGACGAGGGATTAATGGTCCTTATTCCTTCTTGCACTCCAATCACAAAATTTCTCAAATCAAATAATACCATGAAAACAATATAAACAAACTCAAAAGTGTCAGCTTCAAACGCTTAGAGTTTGTGAATTTGTATTGAGATGGATGAAAATGAAGAATTTTTTACTTGTACACCTCCAGAAATTCTACAACTAGCTGCAGCAACAACATTTACCATAATACCGGAAACATTTTTAATAAAATGTACACAACCTTCAACGAATGGCGTCTTTGAAACAACGCAAACTCATTTTCCAAAAATGTTCTGCTGGCCTATTTCGCTGAATTTATTGCAAAATACAAACCATCTCCGATATGGTCATTCTATTCAATTATTAAATCTATGTTGAGAACAAACCATGACGTTGATCTGGAAAAATATGACAAACTACGAGCGTTTTCAAAAAGAAAATCCGAAGGATTTCAAGCAAAGAAGTCTTCCACTCTAACCCCGGTACAAATTAGGAAATTTACGGTGGATTTAATCAATTTTTTTTTGCAATAGCAAGAACGTTGATAGTTGAAACTGTTGGATCAAATGGTTTCATTTAATCAACTATTTTAATTTTAGCAATAACGATAACTTTAGCAACGCGACCTTGAATATTCCAACTTTCAGAATCTTACGGCTATCACTGAAATATTGTCCACAATGCGCATTTCATGACAACTGACAGATACGAATACATGTTTCATAGTTCCATGTCAATTTTTTAATCACAATTAAACTACTAAGACATACTTGCAATGCCGTCGATGCTTTCCCTTTCGTTCATCGCCATGATCGCAATATAAACAAAACACATTTCAAATTGAAAATAGCCAAATAAGTTATATTCACTAGAATACAGAACTGAGCGAACTGTCACTTGCATACGTCCTGTCATTCTTAAAGTTATTGCTGAATCTAAATTCGTTGTATAAAATAGGTTTAGTACATAATTATTCTTACGTTTATTGCTATTCTTATTCCTATTGCTATCGCTAAAAAAAAGTTTACTAAATCCACCTTTATTGACAAAAGTTCCTGATGAAATTTTTCTTTTGCATAAGGTTAATATACATAAGTAACCTGATCTATTCAAAAACTCATATTCTTATTTGTTTCAGGTTATATTATTATAAACAGAGTTATTAATAACAATACCCAAGACTAAAACCAAAATTGTACGAAAATTCACCATAAACAGTACGTTTTAAAATATTGTAAAGAAGTACATCGATCTCCGTTCGTCACATGTAAAAATAAATTCATTCTTTCTAAATTATCAAAAATCCAAATGTACAATGCAACGTATAGGAAAAAACAAATTTGCACACATTGGTAGACAAATTGCCGAATATTTAAACTTGACATATCCTCAAAGTTATACCGGCCATTGTTATCGCAGATCAGCTGCCACTCTGTACATTGATGGAGGATGCGATATAACTGGGTTAAAGCGTCATGGGGGCTGAAAATCTACACAAGTAGCTGAAGGATACATTGATCAGTCTATGAGAAACAGAAGAACTACAGCAGATACTATTGCTAAACAGATACATAGTAATGAAGTATCTTCATCCTTTACAACAACCGAAATTCCAAATATTCGTGTTGAAAACTCTTCCAAAGTTAATGAGAATTCACGACCAATTCAGTTTATTAATTGTACTATAACTAATTTTAATGTTATTGACAACTAAAGTTGTTCATTAAAAATCTGAAATAAATAAATTAGTCGTGAATAAAGTCGAGTATACTACTCGCAATAACGCGGCTCGGTTTATAAATATGCCTCGAGAATAATAGCTATCATTATTGACTCGTGGTATAATCTACTATCATAATATGGGGGCCAGGGATTGGTGACTTTGCTCAGGTCTTCCGATACTCTCATACAGCAGAGTTCTTCCCAAGAGATCATCCAATTTTTCATTTTACAATCATTTTAAATTCAGAAAACATTTTCACCCACATTTCGTGATTACTCAATCACCAGTTGTAGATACTGGCGGATTCACTCATATCATTTATAAATGATATTTGAAGCTATAGATAAATATAAATTTGAGTAGAAACGGTTTAAGTTTCGAACAATATTTGCTTTTTGAATTATACCCGTAGGAAAATAATTATTTATCACGAAATCTAACAGGAAATCACTCGTTTTCTGCATGTACATAGGGAACACCTTGTATAATGATTGCTTTATATCACATCACATGAAAAATCAGAGACTGAATTTCAATTCAATCCATTATTTGCACTGAAAAGAAAATCCCCGAAGGTTTTTATGTGTCAATAGATATTTTATGGAACAGATATTATACTCAAAGAATAATCCATATGATTACTTCTTATATAGGAAAAGAAAACATTTTCAATTAAAAATTGGAAGGGAAACGGAAATTGAAAAATATACCAGAAAAAATCAAAGAATTATCAGAATGATTAGGCAAATTTTTTCTTTCCAATATCAGTGAGATATAGTTCAACGTCCAGCATTGGAATAGGGTTGAGAAGTAGTTTCTGTTAGCTTCATTTTTAATCTTGATGTTTGCATTTCCGTTTATTTTTCTATTTTTGAATTGAGGATGTTCCCCAATTCCAACATGAATATAATGGAAGATAGAGAATACTATTTATCTTCAGTCGCATATGATTTTATGATTTTATAAACATCCTGTTCGTGTCTTTAAAGGAGCATCGAATAGTACACATTTAATAACCGTGCACTGCATAACATGTTCAAAGTTAGTATTTTAGTGAGAATGTTATAAACACATTTCACCAAATTGATTTCAAAACAGGTTCAAATTCAAATAACTATTTTGTTTATGTGATGTATTTATTTTCAAAATTAGTGACAACTAGCACAGCAGCATTACCTTGGGTTGAAATCGAATAATGAACCAGATTTAATAATGTTGCACAGTTTGATATCACGATAAATCCAAAAATCTCTGAAGTGAAATAAAAGACATCCAGACCCAATCAAATTGTTACTGCTTGGCTCTTTATATCCGATCATGGGAAAAGCAGTAATCGTAGAAACCGACCAAGGGAATAGATGAACTTTGACAGAAGACCTTATCTAATATTATTTTACACTTAATGGGCAGGAAGTTCAAATATCTTGCACTGCGCAACATGAAGCCCGAGGCAAAGCCGAGGGCATCATGACGCGCAGTGCGGGAAATTTTTCCTGCCCGTATGGTGTATACAATTTTTTTTTATAGCTGGTTGAAAGTACGTTACTACTTACATTTTTAATTATTTATTTTAAACAATGCACGTTCCAGCTGACAGCTCGTTGCGCTGTCATGTTTAACTTTTGCTCCTCGCTTCAGCGCCTCTTTCGGATTCTCACAAAGCTTGAATATTTGCTCCCGCTCTCCTCTTCTCTTACTTGCGTGTAATCCCATCTATATCTGTGTACATGAAAAATATTTGCTCCAGGGCGTCGGCTGTCAATGTCACCTATGCATAAATGCAAGGATTTCTAAATTATAATCGATGAAGAAAATATGTATTTTCGACCGAGGTATAAAGAAAAATGATTATCCCTTCATCATCGTATCCCAGTCATGGTGTTAGATTCATGGATATGAGAACTTACATGAAGATTTGGTTACTGTTGGAATGATAATATCTCAGAAAGGAAGTTTGCATATGTTTTTTTAAATGTATCTTAGGAGGATATAGTGGTTGACTATTTGATTTAAAAAAAACAGTAGTATGGCCTTTTTGAAGGATATTTGTTATGACATTCACTTTCAATTGGGATTGGAGAATATAAATAAAATAAAAAACCTTTTTAACGACAAGCTTTCATTAAAATGAATTAAAAAGTAAAAAATTATTGCTTTGGATGTGTGACGTAGGCTATTCCGTGAGTTATAGATTCAAAAGCTTGGAGCGCAAAATTTTTAAGTTCGAATGCAAAAGCGACAAGCTTTTGAATCTATAACTCACGGAATAACCTATCTCACACATCCAAAGCAATTATTTTTTACTTTTTAGTGCATTTGAATAAAAGCTTGCGTTTAAATTGGTTTTTTATTAATTATTATATTTTGTGCTTTTTAGTACTTAGGTACGCCTTATATATGCATTTTTGTTAAAGCATATGTGCATAAGTATAAGTTATTATGGGGACTTTTCCCTGTAAGTTCTGAGCTATCTAGTCCTTCAATGAGGAGACCATCTGAAGATTAACTCATCCGCCATCTTAGGGTTGCCATCTTCTATTTATGAATTTCAACTGAAAATCAATGATATTCAACTAAATTCATAATCTCCGTCCCCGAAAATCCCCACATATCAATTTTGAATAGAATCGGACCATAAACACAGATATCATCGGCCATCTTGGAGCCGCCATTTTGATTTTATGAATTTTGAAGAAAAATTCATAAGCCTCGACCCTGAAAACCCTCACATACCAATTTTGAATCAAATCGGTCATAAACCAAATCTCGTCCGCCATTTGGACGCCATTTGTTTTTTTCTAACAAAAATTCCATAGCCATTGTCACGGAATTATGAACACCTGCCAATTTTTTAAAAAAAATTCACAAGGTCCGTCCCCGAAAACCCCCACATACCACTTTTGAATCAAATCGTACTATAATCACAAAACTCGTCTGCCATATTAGAGCCGCCATTTTGTTTTTTCCCTAACAAAAATTCCATAATGCATTGTCAGCGGAATTATGAACACCTGCCAAATTTCAGCTCAATCGGATGTCGGCAAGTGCTCCAAAAATGGATTACAAATTTTGATCCGGAAAGAATGACATACGAACGAAGCAAGTTGAATAAAAGCTTGTGAAAAAATGCTATAAAACTTTTGAAATTAGAATATACATTTGTAGATAAGACATTTTCCCCCAAAAATACTACAGCCAGCAATTTATTAAGAAATATACAGGGTGTTCCTGGACTTCCTCTTTTCCTCTAGGAAATGTATAGATGGGGTCAAAATATCACCAGTACTTCATATAACTTTTGTTCCTAAAAGCCTTCGTTACCAAGTTACGGGCCCTCAAAGTTACAAAATAAAAAATGTTTTTCTTTGATAACTTTCAAAGTGAATATTCAAAATCATCTAAATTTCGGTGATTGACTAAACAAATGAATTCCTTCGATGAGCTTTCATGCAGGAGTCAGTTGTTTTGCTACAAAGTCAGGAACGGACTACCCCCGATGGTCCGCACCCCAAAACTTTGAAATGACAGATACTTTTTCAATAGTTTTCAACAAAATAAGGTTACGTAGACAATTTTCTGAATAAAAGTACTCCTGTGGAAAGTCGATCGGAGCAACGATTCTTAATATGCTTAAAATGCAGTTTTACTCGACGACATCAAACCCGACCGTCCACCATTATTTGAAATGGAAAATTTTCACAGTAGAAATACTAATGCTAACGTTAATTTAACAACATTTATATTTTGGGATCTGTCGCTGATAATCCTTCAAAGAGCATCAGAAACCTATCAGAACAGTTCCATACATTCAAGTCCACTATTCATAGAATAATTAGGGAACAACTGCTCCACCCATATCACATCCAGAAGGTACATGCCATGACACCTGAAGATTTTCCAGCACGACTGGAATATGCCAATTGGTTCCTGGATAAGCAAAGAGAGGATATGATTTTTATTACTCGAGTTTTATTCACTGATGAAGCAGGTTTCAGTAGAGATGGAGTAATCAACTCTCATAATCTCCACATATGGGCCGAAGAAAATCCCCATGGGATATTGCAAACCAAACACCAGCGGAAATTTAACGTGAATGTTTGGGCTGGTCTCATAGGAAACCATCTTATAGGACCATTCGTTCTACATGACCGATTGAATGGAGAACGTTATTTGGAGTTCATTCAGAACGATTTGAATGGACTTTTGGAACATGTTCCATTGCAAATCCGAAGAGATATGTGGTTTATGCGTGATGGCGCTCCTCCTCATTTCAGTTTGATTGTGCGGGACCATCTGAACCAGATTTTCCCCAGTAGATGGATTGGTAGAGGTGGGCCATATTCATGGCCACCGCGGTCTCCGGATTTAATTCCATTGGATTTCTTTCTGTGGGGGCATCTAAAAAGCCTCCTTAACGCTATACCTATTTACACCAGAGATGCCTAGTTGAATAGAATTACATTATATCGTGAAGCCATACGAAGCGACCCTGGCATGCTATTTCAAGTGCAGAGAGGGTGTTTGCACCGACTAAGAAAATGAATTGAGAGAGACGGGGGTCATATCGAGCAGTTTTTATAGCGGATTTTGCATTTCTGTTTGCTCTTGAGGCTTGCGATTGATTATTTACATCATGAGTTCTGTAAGGTTTGCATGATAAAAATTCCTTATGAACATTGTACCTATCATTTCTATTTTCATTACAAATTAATCTTTTCGAATAATGGTAGACATCTCGGGTTGGATGCCGTCGAACAAGAATGCATTTTCAAAAATCGTTGCTCCGATCGATTTTCCACACGAATTCTTTTATTCAGGAAACTGTCCAGGTAACCTTGTTTTGTTAAAACATATTGACAAATCCCAGTCATTTCAATGTTTTGGGGTGTGGACCATCGGGGGTAGTCCGTTCCTGACTTTGTAGCAAAACAACTGACTCGTGCATGAAAGCTCATCGAAGGAATTCATTTGTTTGGTCAATCACCAAAATTTAGATGATTTTGAATATTCACTTTGAAAGTTATCAAAGAAAAACATTTTTCATTTTGCAACTTTGAGGGTCCGTAACTTGGTAACGAAGGCTTTTAGGAACAAAAGTTATATGAAGTACCGGTGATATTTTGACCCCATCTATACATTCCCGAGAGGAAAAGAGGAAGTCCAGAGACACCCTGTATAATAATCGTAATTTCAAACACTCTATAAATTATTGCACTGGTTTTGGTTGGAATTTTCTAAGGGATTCCGTGAACTATGATTTCTGCCATCATTACCATTTTAGGAATCATTGCATCACTTCCAAAACATGGTAAGCCACAAACGTGATCTCATGCCACCACATTGTGATTACAGAGAAAGTCGGTAATAATAAGTGTGACCAATACAGTTTTATATCTTTTAGATTGCTCCCAAGATTGAACCGGTAATTGTGTGCCAAGATATATGGGCGGAGAGCCAGATAATAGTTTTTAGTTTCATATCGTAGCAAACAGTTTTCAGGACCGGTTTCAGAAACTTTTGGACATTATAATTTAGAGCCGTGGTCATTTCGGAATGAAATGATTCATATTATTTTTCGATAATAAGAACATAGCTAGAAATTTTCAGGTTACAGAGAACAATAACTTTCAATAGGGACAAATGAAATGTAAAGCATAGAGGAGGAACACGTCCCGCTTGCGAGGTGATTCTAAATCTTAAAATTCAGCAAGTTCGCAAATCAACTTTGAATATAAAACCAGCTTTTGTCGGCCCTTGCCATAGTTCCTTATCAGATGATACTCCAGACATACTTAGGCAAGGAAAGAATAAATAAACTGAGTTTTGGAAATCTTGATATTGCCTAGACATTCGAAAACTGAACCTACCAAAATAACTCTTGTGCTGCATTCTATCGGTTTGAGAAATATTGCGATTATATTATTGATGAAAACTTGTATTTTGGGAGTTGTTTTCACACTTTGAGGATGGATCTAGTTAATTTCTTAAGGCCGGGTATTTTCACCTCCGGTTATACTAGGAATAAATTAACCAACGGAGAATATGCTTTTGTCTATTGGTATACAAAAGCACATTCTAACCATTGGTTGATTTATTCCTAGTATAACCGGAGGTGAAAATACCGAGCCTAAATGATATTAGTGGTGTTATAAATACACCCAAAAGAAAAAGATTGGGTGATTTTACATAACCAAACGTTGGCCACAAATTACCAGCGTTGGGTTATATACTTTTACAATACAATATGTAATACTTATCTTCACCTGATTGATCGTGTAAAAATTACTTATTATGTACTATTTTATTATTTCTCGTGTAATTTCACCATATGGATTATGTGAGTACTATATAACAACAGGGAAAACATACTTTTATATGCATATACACATACTCGGTGCTATCCCAGTTACGATGTAAATATTGATGATTATTTCATTCACACATGGCTCCACATATAAAAAGTCATGAATTTAGTCACATGATATGTGGTGAATGTCAACATTTGACGTAACATTCACTCAAAATTGAAAATGTCTCGTTTTGGTTTATGTTCCATACGGAAATTAGTGAACAAATCCATCACAGAAAATACCAAAAAAGTAAAGAGTCTGTCTGGAGACATGGTTCTTGTTGTTTATGAGTAAGTCGTGGTTGTGAACAGTAAGTTGAATAGAGCCCTGTTAACTAACGTTACAACATGGCGGTAATCAACTGAACGGGAGCAACAAAGCATTTGAGTGTGTGTGGAGATCATTGTTTTTTGTGTTTGTTAAAGATTTGTTGTGATTTTTATTACCTTCAAGTGAACAAATTATCTGTTAATATAGTGTAAGATTCCTTTTTCTATTGAAAAATCCAAAAATTTTGCTAATTATTTCCTAATTATGCCTCTGGAAGGAAATCGGATAAATCTCGCGTTCTAGACCTAATTGGATTGGTTATTACAACCCATAACAGCACAAAATTTCATGATGAACCCCATCAAATCTAAAAAAAAAAACTATTTTGGTGTGTTTTTATGATGATAACGTATCATAAAACTGGAAAATTCATATTTATAACACCTCTGAAGACTTTTGCACTTATTTCACAATATTCACTATGAACTAAGGATCACAACAATGTCAAGAATATTTATTTAGGATATCGTTTTTCTGCAAAAAAATTCATAAGAAAGGACACACGTACTCTAATGAAAAAGAGCTTTGCTTGTCCCCTCAGCAGCTGTTAGACAACTGTCATATTACGTCACTGACAGTGCTCTATTGAATGTTGATAAACATATATGAATGATTGGCTTATTTTCACGTTAGCGAAAGTGACAAATATGAACGGAATCTTACCGAATGATTTTGTGGTGTTCACGAAAAAATCTTCCTGAATATCACTCGACTATGACAAAAAGAGACTTTTATTGTCTTTAATTTATTTTGAGCAACCTGTATTTCGAAACAATTCCATTCGACCATATGAACATTAATAATCAAAGAATAACTCCCTCGAGCTAAAGCTCTCGGGCGTTATTCAGATTATCAATGTTCATATGGTCTCATCAAATTGTCTCGAAATACAAGGTACTCTCGATAGAATTATGGAGAAAATAATAGTTGACATTTGTCATAGACTTGGGATATTACCTGCGAATATTGTATTTTTTAGACAGAACATTTGTACAAACATCAATTGCATGAAAATATTATTTAAAATATTTAATTGGCTTCACTCCTAACCTAAAGTTGCGTTCACTCACAGTTGAAACAAATCAACAAATGAAATTAGGTAATACAAAAGAGGTACGTGGATTGGCGGTGGTACCAGCCCTTTCCCCAGTTTCAGAAAAGAGACTCGTCCGTAGCATACAAGGCGACATGTAGAAATAACAAATCTATCCAGATTACGTCATCAATCACGCGATATGTTATGCGGAAAATTTAAAATAGTACCGTCAACAATTGAAATAGTATGTAGCAAGTAAAATACATTGTACAACGAATTCGGGTTATTTGGTTTCTGGTAACTCTCAATTTACGAACTCCTACATTTTTCTATTATTGGCACTGGGAGATTATGCTGAATAGACATACTTTAATGTACTCAGGAACTTACGGATATTACAAAACAAGTGAGGGATACTTACAATAAGATATGAGAAGTATTCTTTTTACAAGTTAACTTCACAATGTGCAACACAATTTCTCATTAATCAAATAATTTTTATTTAAGTTAAATGGTTTTATTGTAAATTAACAAAACAATGATGCAGATAATGTACTAAAAGCTAAAGAATTATTAGGTAGGTACCAGGTATCAGTCATCACACCACTCTCCATATAGGGCACAGATCAGAATAAAATAAAATCGTGGGGCGTAGCGTAACCTGAGTAAATATGTAAATGATCGTTCTGTGATGTCGCACGATGATAGTGACGGATGTACTTCTACACACATTTTGCATGAGTTGTCTATTGAGAAGATCCAATCCATCCAATATAATGATATGAGCGGTTGACTGTAGATAATAGAAATTCGACGCGCCCCATGATTTTATTCTAGTCTGATCAATGCCCTATATGGATGAGGAGAGTGGTGTGATGACTGGTACCTGGTACCTACCTAATTATTTTTTAGCATCATCTGCATCATTATTAAGATTCTTCACAATAAAACCGTTTAACTAAAAAACAATTTTTTACTTATTATATTTCCAAGTTTTTAGTTTTTTATTCAGACACCTAATATTTCTCATTGTATCTAGTTCATTTAGTGCCTCATTATTACAAGGTTTCTTTCCTGTCAGTTTGTTGCAATCTAACTCCTCAATACATAATACTTCCAAAGACTTTACTCGACTCAGTGCCACGTAAGCTTGTCTTTCCTCAAACAATGTCGATCCTAAATACACAACTGCGTGATCTACAGTGCTGCCTTGCATTTTGTGGACAGTAGAAGCCCATGACAGAATTAATCTATTTTGTTTCGGACATCTTGGATTTGTGATTTTTTTCATTGTGTACTGTATTCTACTAGTCAAACCCTTTCATTTGATATCCATATTGAGGGGTTGTATTGACTGTCTGAACTCTACAATCCGCCATTTTGTTTCGGACGCCATCTTGGATTTTGATTTTTTTCATGGTGTACTGTATTCTACTAGTCAAGCCCTTTCAGCTGATATCCATATTGAGGGGGTTGTATTGACTTAAACTCTTGTCTCCCATTTTGGTTTGGAACTTTTTTTTCCATGGTGTACTGTACTCTACTGGTCAAGTCCTTTCATTTGATATCCATATTCAGGGGGTTGTAAAAAAATATGTAATCCGTCATTATGTGGCGGCGGCCATTTCGGATTTACAATGATACTGAATACACATAATTGTATTGTCGTCAGAACCAGAGGTGTGTACCAAATTTCAGAACAATCGGTCGTCAACAGGAAGGGGGTAATTACTAGATTTGACCCATACAAGACACACACAAGGCAAGCTTAATAAAACCGTTTAAAAATCATATCCAAGGTAAAATAACATGGATGTTTATATAAAATAATATTTCATGTGAAATGTTGGAAATTATATAACTCAAGTTGTGATTTTTATATGCATTTTGAGCCTGGCAATAGTTTTGGCTTATACCGATCGTAGAAATGATTCGGAATCTGAATTTCAATCATCGGCCCCTTTCGTGAAGATTCTGGAAGTCAGATTGAAGTGTACATCTTCCAATAAACGCACTTCCTGTACAAATTCTGAGAAAATGAGAAGGGCATTCTTTCCGAATTTGTTTTTTTTTCTGGAGAAATCGCCAATTTAGAGAGTGATATTGTATTCTTTTTCCCATAAATCTATTCAAAGATGTAGTTTGGGGTTTCGCTTGACTTTTTTGTTTTTTTTTTTTTTCGAAAGGTAGGTGACTCAACAGATAGATGAGACTATCCAATGGCAGGATCACACAGTTTACATATAATAGGTAGATTTAACTAAAACAAGACTATACATAATGGAAATATTGTAAAGTACCCTAAAGGAAAAGAAATAATATTCTAGACTGTGGAAACAGATTATGAGGTGTTTGATTGACCACAATGAAAAATGACAACATTTAGGAGAGTAGGTAACAGTAGCAATGGTGTTAATAACGAAATAGAAAAAAGTTTTACATATCTTCAAATTATCAAGAGAAATCAGATATAAGTTATAAATTATTCAGCGCAATTTTGCGGAAGCAACTACTTAACAGTTATACAGCACAGACTCCAATTTTCTCTTGGAACTTATCAACCTGGTCGAGAAAATATCAGGGTCTTCATTAGTTAAATAATTACAGAATTTCATACATCTATACAGTGGTGAATTTGACATAAAATTGGTAGTTGGTAGGGAGGACAAAACTTGTACAGTATGGGGAGTCTATCATGTCATTAAGAATTTTATATACAAAACAGATGTCAAAGAATTGCCTTCTCAGGTTTAGATTTTCAAGTTCGTAAAAAGTAAGATTACATTCATATGAGAAGTGACGTCTTTTATTGAAACGAAAATTTAGCGTGTTTATTAATTTATGCTGCTCAACTCTATTGATTTTGTCATTATAAAAGGGGTTCCTTACTGTAGAGGCATATTCTAAGTGGCTACGCACGATGGAATTATACAGCGTAATTATCGTTTCAGTGCGTCGAAAGGATTTGGTAACCCTTAAAATAAAACCAAGGTTACGTGATGCTTTTTGGATCATAGCCTCAAAATGGGAGTCAAAATTCAATTTAGTATCAAGAATAACTCCAAGGTCTTTGATTGATTCAACATTATTTATTGATTGCCCGTTTATGGCGAGATCAAGATGAATCGGCGTTTTGTTTCTGGTGAAGAGGATTGTTTGACACTTATCCGGATTTAGTTTCAGCTTGTACACTTCACAGTATCACTTATATCAATCGCCCTTTAATCCTTACAAACTAACTTGGACCTACTACCTGCAACAGAAACTACTTTTTCGATTATTATCTATAATACATTCTTAGTGGCATTTTTAGATAATGGAAAGTATTCCAGCCATATTAGAACAACAACGATTCACCTTTCATAGCTTGGAAAAATAGTAGTTTGGGACTTCACTTCTTCTAATAGAGTTGCACCTTCGCATGTAACAAATACTAGTCATTTTGCAGCAATTGCTAGACATACATTGGAAATAAAATCTTGGAAATGTATATTGTTTCAGTCTAAAATGTCTTACTCTCGATCATAATATTGGAAGGACATTGGGTCGCGCAACGTAATATAATTATTCCAATTGAGTTTTGATGACAAGCATTAGTATGTTATTTCAACAGGGTAATGCTTTGTTGGTCATTGGTTTGATTTCATCATTGCACTCACCGGATTTTTCTAAGGAACAGTTCCTACGTTTATTTGTTCATCATTATCATCAACCAACATAACCTATCAAGTTACATTCACTCTCCTATTCTGAAGTGAATGTACCTAGGAACTTACGGATATTACAAACAAGTGAGGAATACTTCACAACAAGTTATGACACGTACCACATCATTTACAAAAGTAGTATCTAATATTTCATAGGGGAGGTTGGGGCAATGTGAACTATCTAAGATTGAAAAAATTATAGCCTCATTATTAAGATATAATTTGAAATTTTAATAAGCTTACATTGTTCAGTAAATCATCCTGAAATTACCAGACTTAATTCTTAAAACTAAAAAAAATCGTCTCCATAAAACTTTATTAAGGTATAGAACACAAATAATGGTACTACCAACTGAAAAATACTCTGTACAATAGCAACATTTTGCTGAAGATTCACATTTAAATGCTTCGTCATCTTCAGGCTGTATTACTGCGCATGCTTTATGGGCCCATCTTAAACAACCGCAGCAGCATACCCAACCTTCTTTGGCCAATGATGTTGAGTACAACTCATTACAGAAAAAACATTCTGCATCGTTGTATCTCTTGTATGCATCTTCATGATACAAAATGTTTATTTTCTGCTCTCCTCAACCTGTTGTGTAGAAATACACAAACAAACTCTACTTTTTCTTTCTTTGGTTCATTTTCTTGATTCTCAATTTTTCTTTCAACTGGTTCTTTTTTCCTTGTTTGTTTTTCCTTTTTATTTCTAGTTCAGCTCCAATAATGTAAATATTGTCCTTTTTATTTTTCCGTTTCTTCCTGTTGTTCGGTAAAAACAGGTTTATAAAATGCAAAACCTTTTTCATTGGCACCTGAAAACAAGAAAAACAAAATTAGATATATAAAAATATACTTGGAACAATGTGGACCACTACCGGTTCACTTTGCCCTACATAGACATTAATTTAAACACGTGTAGGTTATATTGAAAGTTCATAACACATCCTTACAATAATAGTTGGCATATATTGAGCACGCATAAAACAACCTGTTGAGACTAAAAAATAGATAAAAAACATTTACTTACCAAGTCATTCTGATTTTAAGTTGACACGTTTGTTAGATTGACGCTGCCGCAGAACACGTTTTGGTTCGAAACTCTGATAAACAATTCCCTACGGCTGCCGAGTATCGGTCGGACCCGTATGCACATAAGTAGAATAAAATCTGCTGCATTATTGCAAATGTTTTGAAAAAAACTAGGTGCTTTACATTGCCCCCGTAGTTCACATTGCCCCAACCTCCCCTATATATGACCCCTGCAGCCACTAGTTACTTAGGTTGGTTTTTATCTACATTTTTGCCACAATGTATTATGATAAGTATTCACCTCCTTCGTTGGGGTATGTGCTTCTCCAGTCAGGTGGTGTTCTTTGGCATCACAGCCAGTTATGAGTTGGGATCTATCTGTTCAACAGGTCTTTACCAGCTTCTCTATCACCACAGTATGGAGTTATCATAAGGGATGATATTTGCACATTCCTTTGATGATAGTGCCCCAATGGTATTAGATAATTAAAAAGCCTCCAACGATTGGTCAAGATATCTGACAACCCATCATTCCAGAGTGTCTCCAACTTATGCTAGTCAGCTAAAGTCCATATTGAATATTGTTTTAAACTTAAATTCTTTTTGGGTTGTCGCAACCCCCATTCCAGACTTACCGATCACCGAGAATTAATCTGGCGGAAGATGTTGAATAACAACGGTGAAAGGCAAATGAAACTACATAAATTCAACATATTCAATTAATCGAGTTTATTGTCATCTATTATTTTACCGCATATAGTACAACAACAACCTACCATTTTGTTCGATTTGTAGAGCAAACAAAAAATTCGAGGGTTCCATTCATTTACGGAAATTTCAGTGATTCATTTGGGATGATCAAAATTTTAATTTGTAATTTCTACGGTTATTGAAAGATCCACTTTATTCCCTAGAATGTAGCAATATTTTGTATATCATATATTTCTGGAAAGATCATATTGAGCTAAGTATTTGTAAAAGTGGACGGAACCCATTTGATTGCAATAATTTATACCATAATAACTTTTATATCTGGTACATCTGATGATGCCTGACTGGTTCTGGAAGTTCCCTCAATTCGTTTATCCATCAGACGAGCAATTTAAGCAATTGAAAGTAATGTTTATTCATTGAATTATTGACTGAAGCGATAAGAGATGAGATTTTGCATTGTCATGTTTGAGATTTGCGAAAATAAGTCAATATACCTGATATATATTTACCCCAAAAAAACTAACTGATACTTCACGAAAAAATGTCAATATTCGGCAACCATTAGCGCCAGACATGGAAATCATTCGGTGACGGTGTCATCAAATTAATTAGTATCTTACAGGAAAATTGTTTAGATGAAATTCGATATGAAAAAAAAAACTCCTTGATGTACAGTGTCCGCCAAAAAGTATGTACCATATGGGAAAAAAGTTTATTATTGGAGTATTGGAAAAAATATTCAGGGAAAAAGTTTGTGCTTGTCCGATTACCCAAAAAATCGATTTTGACTCCGAAAACTCCCACATACCAATTTTGAATAGAATCGAACCATAAACACAGAGATCATCGGCCATCTTGGAGCCGCCATATTTATTTTATGAATTTTGAAGGGAAATTCATAATCTCCGACCCCGAAAACCCCACATACCAAAATTGAACGAATCGGACCAAACCAAACAATTTCATAAATTTTGTCGAAAAACTCATAATATCCGACTCCAAAAACCCCCACATACAAATTTTGAATAGATTCGATCCATAATCACAAAACTTCTCCGCCATTTTGGAGTCGCCATCTGAAATTGATGAATTCTGAGAAAAAAATCATGATCTTCGACTCCGAAAACACCCACATAACAATTTTGAATCGAATCGGACCATAATCACAAAAGTTGTCCGCCATCTTGAATTTTTTTATTTTGACAAAACATTCATTATCTCCGTTGCTGAAAACCCCCACATACCAATTTTGAATCGAATCGTACCATAATCACAAAACTCGTCCACTATCTTGGTGCCGCCATTTTTTTTCTCTAACAAAAATTTCATAATGCATTGTCACCGGAATTATGAACACCCGCCAAATTTCAGCTCAATCGGATGTCGGCAAGTGCTCCAAAAATGGATTACAAATTTTGAACCGGAAAGAATGACAACGAATGACATACGAACGAAGCAAGTTAGATAAAAGCTATTTTTTTTTATAACAAAGCGATCGAGGCAGTTAAAAAAAGCCAATTGCCACAGAAGTCAAAACTTCTGAAGTTTCCCAAATGACACACTCGGATAAATGTAAACTCCTATTCAGAGAAAAATGGGACCTTCCAATGTCTCCGAAATTGAAGATCAAAATTCAATAAAATAGATTAGTCACTTAGGGGTTTTCTGGTACTAAGTTGTCAACTTCTGGATAGTGTCCAAATATTACTTAAATCTCACCCATTTGCTAACGATCGACCAGGATGACACTGGCTGGAGGCTTTTCAAAGGAGGCATCCCGAGATACCTACAAGTGTGTTTCAGTACTTAACCAATAGTCGGGCGTCTGTCTCAGAAACGAATAGAAAAACAATTTGTTCCGGTCAAATACACCAAAGGTGACTAAAAAGCTGAAAGAAAAAATACCTACAGTAGCAACGCCAACGATTGGCAAGAATACTTAAAAGTAAGAAAACAAGAAATTAGAAAAAGAACAAGAAATTCAAGAAAGGAAAATAATACGACTAGAAGGCAAGCAAAATTAAAAAAAGGCAGGGGAAAAGATTGTGGAAAAGAATAAAGGAGAACCTAAGCCGAAGTCAAAAAAACAGGAGAATAGAATTTGTGCGACTGAGAAAACACAGAAAGAAAGTTGGTTTTGCAATGTATGTGAGGAAGTGCGTGAAGAAGATATGATTCGATGTCAAAAGTGTTGGCAATAGATGCATGAGAGCTGTGGTCTGCTTAAAAAAAGGCTAAAAAATGTTTTTGTCAAATTTGTAATGTACCTACTTAGCTGAGTCTCTATATTATTAAATAAGACCAATAATTATTCATTTGAGTCTTATTGCATTGAACTATATGACGAATACTGGGACGTTAACGGACGATAATTGGGACAGGTCCTTTTTCTGCCTGACGAATAATGGTACATGAAAATTTGATTCTGAATTTGAATAAAATAACATTTAAACAAAAACATAGAAGGAAACTTAATTTACTTATCATTAGGAAGATTTTTACACGAACAAAATAATATATTAATTTTATTCTGAGTTTCATATTGCGAATACGTCCTAGCATGACGAATACTGGGACATTTACCTTAATGAGAAGTGTAATGGCCTTTACCCAAGTACTATTCTTGGAACTAAGCAGGATAAAGGTTGTTCTTCTGTCTGTACCCTGTCGTGTCATCTTATAATTGGAGTATCTCATGATTTCCTCGTTATATGGGCTTGAGACTTTATGATTTTATTCCCCCCAAAATTATATTCTGCTGCCAAAATATGAAGAAAATCTAAACATTTCGACGATTTCTCCATTTCATCCAAAAATTTCTTGTGAACATTTTACAGATCAACTTGATGGATTCATATTCGGTCGAAGTCAACATCAGATATGAATATAAATAACTATTGGAACTGAACGTAATTGGTGAATTCTAAGTGATTTTTTCACTTCGATTTTTTCACTCATAAGACCAATAAACAAATCCACATCCAAACAAAACATTCCCATAATATTTTCTTTCTTTCTCTATCGGTAGCTGTATATAAAAATCATGAAACTTGAGTCGCAAAAAACGATTGCGCGGCCAGTCGGAAAGTTACATTTCACCTTTTTTACAAGCTTTTATTTAGTTTAACTTGTTAGTTCGTTCGTTAGTTAGGGTCAAATCTTGCAAGTGAATTTTGACCGACTTCTAGTCGTCCGATTTATTTGTTCATAATTCCGGTGACAATGCATTATGGAATTTGTAATTATGGTCCGATTTGATTCAAAATGGTACGTGAGGGTGTTCGAGGTCGGAGATTATGAATTTTTTGTCAAAATTCATAAATTCAGGATGGCGGCTCCAAGATGGGGACGAGTTTTGTGATTATGGTCCGATTCGATTCAAATGTATGCGGGGGTTTCGGGTCGGAATTTTAATTTTTTGTCAAATTTAAATTAGTGGCGGCCCAAGATGGAGGTTGTTTTGTGATTATAATCCGATTCGATTCAAAATTGGTATGCGGCTGTTTTCGCGATCAGAAATTTTAAATTTTTTGTCAAAATTTTTAAATTTTAGTTGGCGGCCCCAAGATGGACAACGAGTTTTCTGATAATGGTCATATTTTATTCAAAATTGGTATGTGGGGGTTTTCAGATTCGGAGATTATGAATTTTTTGTCAAAATCTATAAATTCAATATGGCGATCTCAGGATGGCTGATGAGTTTTGTGATTATGGTCAGATTCTATTCCAAAATGGTGTAGGAGTTTTTGGTGTCGGAGATCATGATTTATTTCAGCTCAAAACTCACAGGGAAAAGACCTTGTAATAACGATGCTCTATTAAGGCAAACTTACTAAAAAGCTAAAAATAAAATAAATAAAAAATAAAATAAAAATTCTGCTTCTACTTATCGATTTATAAAAGATATCTACAGTAGCTCGATTTGAGTTAGAATACATAGGAATATTAGGTAGGTTTAGCGATATTTCAAACCCACAACTTTTGATTGTAGAGTTTAAGATTCACAGAAAAAAATAGAAAACCTGTTTGTGTTTTCTAATGAAAAATATGGCCATGTTAACTTGACTGATGATAATTCCAGAATTAAAATGAAATAACTAATGAAAAACATTTTTAAAGACAAGCTGCTAGTTAAGCCGTGTACTAAAATATATAAAATGAGTTTAAGTCATCGCTGACAATGATTTAATTATTTTTTGTTGAATTATTTGGTTTCGAATTGTCATAAAATTAATTCTTCGACAAGTGAACACTTGTCGCGACAAGCTTTTTGAAACCAAATAATTCAACAAAAAATAATTAAATCATTGTCAGCGATGACTCAAACTTATTTTATACGTTTCAGTAACGGCTTAAATAACAGCTTGCCTTTAAAAATGTTTTTCATTAGTTATTTTATTTGAATACTGAAATTAGCATCAGTCAAGTAAACATAGCCATATTCTTCATTGGAAAACACAAACAGGGTTTCTATTTTTTTCTGTAAATCTTAAACTCTACAATCAAAAGTTGTGGGTTTGAGATATCGCTGAATCTACCTAATACTGCTATATATTCTAACTCAAATCGAGCTATTTTAGATATCCTTTATATATCGATTAGTAGAAGAAAAAACTAAATAGATTTTTTTCAATTTTCAAATATCTTGATAACAATGAACATTTTGAAGAAACAAAATGATTATTTGTGATCTAGAGAAAATCCCCATGTTATTTTTCTCTAAATTCAATAGAACGGGTTATAATGTTGAAAATATAAAAAGGGGAAATCTGATGACCAATGATACTTTCAGTTGTCCTATATGCACTTATAGGTTCCCAAGAAAATCCAGAAAATTGAAGATAATTTACCCATTTAATACATTATTGTGTTCTACTAGTCTACTACTATTTATTTCTATAAACCATTGGATGTGGTGATGAATATTGAAGAAAAATATTTCCAGTAAAATGTTATGGTTATATCTCTATTGAATCATAATTTTTGAAATTTTAGTATTGCAGATTTGTTATCATGTAATGAGTGATTTTGAGGCTGAATCTCTT
This sequence comes from Gonioctena quinquepunctata, assembly GCA_018342105.1. NCBI lineage: Eukaryota > Metazoa > Arthropoda > Insecta > Coleoptera > Chrysomelidae > Gonioctena > Gonioctena quinquepunctata. Next base: position 68,181 of record JAFIRS010004825.1, read on the forward strand.
TCAACGAATGCTCTTCTGTTAAGTATGGAATTGCAATAAAGATACAAAATTGATTAAAAATCATCGAATGCTATGTACTCCCGACTGATGGACCGACAAAGAGCTGAAATTCACCCAGCGCGCTGGTCTATTTAAAATTATTTGACGCACGAAATAATTTATAACATATTCGGAATCATGAGGCGTTATTTTTCAAATAACTCAAGTAACTAATAGTTGAAGATGTTTTCCTCAAATTAATTTCCATTCCTCTAATTTATGAGGATTTCACTGGCCAAACCCAAACTAGGCGTGTCCCTGGCGAGGTGTGATAAATCTTCAACAGAAAACCGCCCAAGCAATGTCTTTCCGGTGAGTAAGTTCTCCAGGAAGATTAATTATTCCGATTCTATAAAGGATGTCGACTATTTAAAGCTCATCAGTTGTGTTTCATTTCGCATTAAATTGTATTTATAACATCATTGTTTCCCTAAGAATTCCTGACCACACATAAATACTTCATCCTAGACAAGATATTGTGATAAGTAGTGTCCCAGTTATTTTATAAACAGTAACAAGTTGATTTATACGGCGGTATATTATCAGAATGTAAGTAAAAAAATTAATATTCGCTGGAATAGATTTTTTAGAATACATTTTTATACTAAATACATCAAGGAAGTCGAGAATTGTGCCAATTTGAATTTTATGTGTTCGTTTCGACAATATATTTGAATTTCTTCAAGGCAAAAGCAATGGTTTTTACTTTCCATATATCCATAGAGTGACTTCATTAACAAAGTATTGTTATTCACTACATGATTGACATTATGTTTTTTATCAACTTTCATTGGGGTCGATAACTAATGTAAGTTTTGCCTTGAATAAGTCTAAACATATAGACAAAACGTAGGCATAAGTTTGCGTTGTTGTCTTATTCCTGTCCTCCAGCCCACCAACTATTTAATAGTATAATTCAAAACAATTCTATCAACATGAATTCTTATGTTGTGAACAAAACGCCATACAACATAAGATGCACATAATGAAATAATATTAATGATCTCATTGAAGGAAAAAAGTACCCAGTATTCACATTAAAGTTAATATGAATGAGAGGTTACTGTGTCAATATTTGATTTATTATTTCCGCCAACCCAAAAACCACGTTCGCGAACAAGACCTATACATTTTTATTTTACGATTCGTTGTACACAATCCGGAATATTTTTATGACTTCTGCCTCGTAAAATTATTTCATTCGAGCTTTGAAGACAGCGACATTACCTAGTACTTTTATGGTTATTTCATAATATTTTATAGGAAAAGTACACGATCGTAACTATAACCTCTGCACATTTGTTCTTCATGTCTGCGTTATTTCAACATCTGAATATAAGTTTCATGTCCTCATTTCTTCAAAAGAATTAACTTATACGAAGTATTTCCATGTTCTAAAGTGAAAGAAAAGGTGAGTTATGCAGCATTATGTGATTATTGTCATCAATTTCAAAGGTATTAAACTCATCTATCCACGTCGAACGGAATAACACGAACCATATGCCATATGCAGGTTCGTCAGCGCCATTGTTAGGTTTCATGATGGTTCCTTCAATTGGTCTAGACGATAAACAGTCTGAAGGCCCGATAACTCTGCTGATGGTTTGGCGAACAACTTGTCTGGACAAATTATCTATCTCAAACAAGAGAGCCATGTGAAGTGTAATTGTAAAAAACAAAGGACTTTGGAGTCTTCTTCACAACGGATTCAATATGAACTGAAACAAGTGGTAGACCACAAGCGGAAAACAACTACTTTCCTGGCAAATACCACGCAGAACGTTGAATGATATTCACCTGAAAATATATGCAAACTTCCATTGAAAATGAACATTGATTGCAAATGTTTCTTTCTGGTAAACTTGATTATGTTTAATTTATGCCAGGTCCGCCTACCGGTTTCAAGCTTTTGGCCTTCATCAGTACGGAGTAGTAACCAGTCAGAGATCCGAAGACCTCTGGCCAAAGCCACAAATGAAAAAATCGAGCTTAAATCACCTGTAGGTACGCCGGAAGAAGTAACTTTCAACCGGCGGTACCTAGTGACAGAAAGAAACACTCCATACTATTCCCCTATCTCGATAGGAGTGGCTGTATGCCCGACTAGGCGTATACAGTGTGACACATTTAAAATGGAACCACCCCTGTAGAATACGAATTTTTCAGTCAATCTCAAAAATATTTTTTTAAATATTAAGCATCAAAAACTGTATCTTGACACAAATTTTCATAACTTTAGTTTCATTTCCAAGGCACTCTATGGTTTTTTTTCTTTGTCAAAAACGGCAAAAGTTTATTAGGCAATTTTTGTTTTTAAATTTGACTACACCATTGGATTCGTAGTCGTTATAAATGGAAGCCATCAAAATTTCATAGAAAAATATTGGTTAACAACGAAGTTACAACAACTTTAATTTTGGAAACAAAGTATTTTATTATAATTTTTATTTAGATTATAGACATATTTAAGATCTGGCAACACTGTCGATACAAAGTAGAACACCAGTGAATTTGTACAGCGAAAATCCGAAGTCAATAGCTCATTCCGTTCTACAGTTATAACTACTGAAAGTATGGTAATGTGAGCGATTTGTGGTGTACTAAATCACAGCCTACTATTGATTTAGTACAATACCTATGCCTAATGTATTAGTTCAGCTTTCCTCAAATTTTTTATGCCTTCTCTAGAAGCTTGTTTTCGTTGAGTTTTGCAGAATTCAAAAGGAACATTTTTTGTCCTGCTTTCTGTTTTATTATTGAATAAATAATTTTGATACTTTAAAACTTGATTCGGTTTATTTCGTTTTTATCGGCTATGGAAGACTGCATAACTTAAAAATGAATTTTTAAAAATTTTCTGTTATTTTCGAATGCACTTATAACCTAAACTCAAATGAATGATTTTAAGGGAATATGATTGACAAATCCAGTGGCGTAGTCAGATATTTATTGCAAAATCGCTTCCACCACAAATCTCTCACATTACCATACTTTCAGGAGTTATAACTGTAGAACGGAATGAGCTATTGACTTCGGATTTTTGCTGTACAAATTCAATGGTGTTCTACTTTGTATCGACAGTGTTGCCAGATCTCAAATATGTCTATAATCTAAATAAAAATTATAATCAAATACTTTGTTTCCAAAATTAAAGTTGTTGTAACTTCGTTGCTAACCAATATTTTTTTATGAAATTTACATGGTTTTCATTTATAACGACTACAAATCCAGTGGTGTAGTCAAACTTCAAAACAAAAATTGCCTAATAAACTTTTGATGTTTTTGACGAAGACAAAAAACCATAGAGTGCATTGGAAATAAAACTAAAGTTATGAAAATTTGTGTTAAGCTACAGTTTTTGATGCTTGATATTCAAAATTTTTTTTTTCTGAGAATGACTGGAAAATGCGTATTCTACAGGGGTGGTTCCATTTTAAATGGGTAACACTGTATATTAAACAAGAGAGCCATGTGAAGTGTAATATTAAAAAACAAGGGACTTTGGAGTGTCCTTCACAACGAATTCAATATAAATTGTAACAAGTAGTAGACCACAAGCGAAAAACTACTAATTTCCTGGCAAACACCCCGCAGAACGTTGAATGATGTTCACCTGAAAATCTATGATATGGTCTTCGAGTTTGAACTACACCAATGCCCTGTAGATCTTGGGAATGATAGGTTTTATATGGCCTCCTCTTTTCTATGTTATGAAAGGGTGGTATCGTCTGTAAATAATCTGAATTTTTCTGTGAGAGCTTGACATGTTGAATCATTTATACATAACTGAAATAAAACAGGGCCTAGCATTGAACCCTGAGGTATTCCTGATCTGATATCAGAGTGGCATGAATTTCCAATGGAAATTTCAACACTGTGTTTTCTGCCAAGAAGATATGATTCAAACCAGTCGACGGCAACTCCTCTGAACCCATAATGATATAGCTTTTTCAATAGAACATACTGATCTACACAATCTAATGCTTTTGCCTTTGAAAAGTCACAAAAGACTAACGCAAATTATGCTTTTTGATTCTTGGAATCCGAACGGATGCCGTGTAAAATTTTTAGGTTTTTTAGATACTGCGTCATTTTTTTTTTACAAGTTTCTTATAATTTTTGAGAGGGTATAGAGTAGTGATATAGGAAAATAATTTGAAAGATCGTCAGTTTCTTCACCTTTGTGCACTGGAATTATAGTGCATTCTTTTGAAAAAGAGAATGAACCTGACTCAAATGAACTATTTATACACTCTACTAAAACTTTCAAAGCAGTGTCTGGTAAATTTGTCAATATCTTGGCGGAAATTTCATCTACACCCGCAGATTTCTTATTGTTTATTTCTTCAGAAATTTCTTTCGGTTCATAGATATCAGTTGGCCCCATGAAGGAGTTTTCAGTTCGTCTAAGTGTGATGTGATATTATCCACAACAGAGAAGTAAAATTACTTGAAAGTGTCTGGGTCAATATCCGTAGATGGTGATAATGAATGGGATTTTCCTCAGTATATATTCAAAACACCCATTATTTTTCAATTAAGAATTATTTGATTTTTATAAAAAACAATGTCTTTGAACAACGAATATAATTTATAGTTTATTGAATACTTTCAAACAGACGAAGCAATAATCTTAGGCATAATAAACATAATGACAGAAACATTATGTATAATGCTTGAACCCAGCTACAAACAAAATGTAATAGAATCTAGTTGTTCAATGGGAATGCTCGGTATCGATTCTTGGACCATTTTTATTGAATAACAACTCAGACTACTCTTCTCCAAAAATATTCTCTTTCGATAAGTCTGCCAACAACAAATCAGCCTTCACGAATTCGTTGCTGACAATAAAATAATCATAGCAAAATATATATCCTTTACGCGGCTTGCGGTAGGTGTTGACTGGTAGAAATCAGTAGATGTGCTGCACCGGTTCCGGCGCAAAATCGTCCGTTTTCCCATGTTAATTCCCATAAGGATTTCTAAGGTCCAAGCTGTTAATTTTTGTCCAAAATCTCCCAGCGTGTTCGCGTCAAGCGCTTGCAGGTGTTCGGATCAATCGCGCCGCGTGGAAGGGTCCGTACCGCCGACCCCCGGTACCTGTTGCATTATGTGCTCTATTTATCGATAACGCACATTGAAATAAAATTCATATTTGCATGTCGATAGGATGAGTGTTAATTATAATAATATTCATGGATGATTAGCATATGGATTCGGTATATTGTATTCTCCAGTATTTGACGCAAAGTATATGAATTTGTTCTCAAC